>QLOU01008966.1:0-10119 GCA_003313715.1 Russula abietina | reverse complement strand
GGGGGACGTTCATGCCCGGCACAAAACACAAAACTTGCGGATGATACACAATCATTTGAACCTTTCTAGCCCCTGTTCGGGGCAATGGATCGCTCTCGCCGTGCCGGAGTCAGCTGTTGGCCACGAGTGGCTTGATGATCGAGCGCCATCGACGCTTGACCGACTGACTAACGGTCGGATGTACGAAAACATTGGTCATTTCACTTTGTCCTTTCGAAAGGAAGCATCTCTCCTCTCGGCTGCAAACAACGTGGGCGGGAACTGTCGCTGGGGTGACGAACGACGCGCATCTCCGGTCTCTTTTACCAGTCTCGACCCTTTCGTTTCAAATGTTGTGCCGGCTGCCCTGCTGATCAACACACTTTTTTACACCCGCCAAGTTCCATCAGTCTTAGCATTCGCGCGCAAAACACAAAGACGTCCGGCATCCCCTCTTCTGCAATCGATTTTCTGATGCGACACAGCAACCGAACCCCTGTAGCCCAACCTGGACGTGTTGGGGACGTAGCTCGTATGCCCACATTGCGATAGTCCAGCGCCTATCATTCGTCCAAGTGTACGCAATACGCATGGTCTAGCATGTTTCAGCCGATGTCAGCCAATAATGATCCAGTCCGTCTACTGTGATTCTATTTCAAAAGACGCGTTCATTATTCATTAACTTTCCTTAACTTTCCTCGGGCGCCTGGTTTTTCCGAACAAGAAATCGCCAGGGCAAATTGAGGGTCTCGACCGGCGTCACTCGTGACAATGCAATGCCTACAGTGACTCAGTGGCACCTGATGGCTGGTTGTTAGACGCTGACCTATTAGATTAGCCGCTGGCCCACGGACATATGGAATTCCAGGCCGAACAGGTCACAAGCTACATCCTTGTCCCTAACCAATCGAAGCATCCGCATCCGGTTAGTTGGTGAACCAGTTGTTCGTTCTCTGGATCGGAAAAAAACGGTTCTTATACACACCCCATCTGATGTTGAAGGGCGTGCGTATGAGGCCTTTTCCTGAGCTTGTCCGCATTATCCACCTCAGGCAGGCAGACACTTCCATCAACAGAACCCTCTTCTACCCCACTTCGCATGTAAGTGGGGGGTATTTCGCAATCATCAATTGCCACGAAGGTCAACTATGTCTGGACCACGTGTGAGTCCGCGCTTGGACTGTACAAGCGAGGCTGCTCTATTACGCGAAACTCTCGAGATTTAGTACAAAGGAATTCGGTGCAGGAAACCTGCTGTTATGTGCGTGTTGTACGGCTTCTTTTGCTAGGCGGCCAGCTGAACTACAGCCGTGGAGCATCGCCCTTTGAATTTGACATATTTATTTAGAAGAGCGGTCTCGAGGCTTTCGTTCGTTACGATCCACGTAATGCAGAGATAATTGGGATCTGCCCCTTTTTCCCACCTCAAGGATCCTTCTTCTCTTCGTGCGCGCGCTCTGAATCCGCAAGGAAATATCAAAGTCTCCGAGCGCAGCGCAGCAGGGGCGGTGGCAAACACGATAAGCGCTGGTGCTAGGTCATCCCAATGACGCTGGCTCACTCCGCATGAATTTGGAAACGATGAATTACCGTCCTTGTGCAGTGGCCTGGCTTCTCAAAAATAATCTCCATGCCATTTCTGGTACGGTGTGTACTAATTCTTCCGTATGGGTTGAGATTCTAGTTCTATTCTATCACCAGCAGATTAGGGGTAGCCACTCGGCTTGCTAATCCACAGACCGTTCGGGAACACAAGCCGCGGCTCTCGTCGGTAACAAGATGTGATATGGAGCGGGAGCAAACGCGTTTCGAGTTCCCCTTGGAGTTGTTCTCGATCCCATGTCGAGATCATGGGGCCATAGGACGACGACCTAGAACTCACTCCTGGTAACTTAGCGCCAATGTAATCCATGTCTCATTTGTCGTCGACTCTGCATTTTACATTCTGACCTTTCGACTAGACCAAAGTAAGGCGTGCATCTCGGCATTTCGCTACATAATTGGATAGGGTAAGGTTACAGTAATGAAATACGAACTTTGCGGTTTCGGAATCAAAACCGTGCCATCCATCCAGCTGCCAGGCTGCAACCGCAGGTATTTCTCGATCCGCACACACGAGCCGACGGTTTTTCATGTACTTCCGTGGAGAAGGTTGCCAATAGAGTAATGCGGAGAAGTTAGATCAGAATCTAAGATGGAGTGTTTTTATTACAGTATGCCTGTTGCTCCGTGGTGGTGGTGCTGCGGGTGCGGGGTAGAGAGATGAAAGAGAAACAGCACGCTGCCTGCTGCGCAGTCCGGTGCCTGTCTCCAGCTCCAGAGCGGAGATCTAAGTCAGTTAGACATGAGACAACAGACTTGTTGCCCGTTGCCAGCCAGTCTTCTTCTACGATGTCTCATTTATACAATATTAACATGTGAGCACGCTTCCACTGGCAGTTCGCCTCCGGGACGGAACGGGCAGGCAGATAAATAACACCCCCTTAGGATCCGGATCTTTTGATCCTTATCTCCCGATAATGCCGATTCTTGGGGTGACTGACAGGAGTTAAGGTTGACTGAGAAGCGAGAAGGACGAAAAGAGAGGGGTTGTTTTGCAGGCACACGCTAACGTTATACAACACATTGCGCTCGCGCTTCGCAAGACAGGAGAAGGAAAAGGACACTGCGCCCCTCCACCACACCGCAATCCACTTCGCACCGTTGTGCCGACCGCGTTTCCTCCGAAGGTCATGAGGTTTGGGGAGAGATAAGCCATTAATGCATTAACATTAACCTCTTCATTCTCGTGACAGGCAGGTGAGAGAGATGGCAGTGTCAGGCTTACGTCTTGGACTTATGGCAACACATCGAGGCGTGAAAAGTACAATGGGATTGTGATTGTGATGGTATCGACAAGTCTTCGAAAAAAGCTCTATTGTCCAGTTAAGGCTATGCTATCAATACCCTACAGTACTTACTACGGTATGAGCAATAGAGGTCGTAGCGCTCGCAGCATGAGTAAATTATGTGTACAGAGGTACGTGTTTATCGATGGAGATCGCGCGCTCGAAGAGATACGGATTTCGAACATTGGAGATGGGAATGGGGGGATTGCTGTCCCGGAGCTCCAAGGGGGACCAAGATTGGCGACATTGCGCAATAAGTCCGGATCCGAGCAAGAGCAGAACGGAAACCAACCAGCCAACCAGCTTCCGTTTCGCTGAACGGTAATTTGAGCGATCCGAGGTAGGAGAGAGGGAGGAGAAGTTCAGGTACCGATGCCGGTACTACAACCCCCCAGTTTTTTTTTTTTGGGTGAAACAATGTCCCAAACGGTTTGATTAAAGTTGATTGGTCGAGCGATGGGCAAAAAGTCAATCGATGTTCTTAATCTGTCAGACTTGGGACGAAATGTGATGATATGTTTGTGTTTGTCCGAAAACGTGAAGCTCCGCACTTGTGTGTGGATGAGATGAGGGTGGGTGTGGGAAAAAGGAAGGAAAAAGGTGGATTTTGTTGGAGAAAGCGTGGCGTCACGGTGTACACAAAGTTTTGGGGTGGTGGGGTGAAGGGCAAAGGGTGGCACAGCCCTGCACTGCAGCATCCGGCTGACAAGACTGGTACTGTCCCGGTGTGCATGATAAAATGCTTCTTCTTTGCTCTTTCCAAATGGGTGAGTCTCCTGTAGAAAACAATGAAAGCTGATTCCGGTTTGTTTTCGTAAGAAGCTCGCCACTCGCCTGAGCAGAAATCACAATCACAATTCTGGATGTCCTCAGCTGGTACCGGTGGTGGCAAGGTGGCGGCCAAGGTGATGCATATTGTTGTTGCACAGTAGCCTAGGGTACTGTGACTAGGAGGATAGGATAAAGAAGAGAGAGGAGAGACGATGGTTGCCGCCGCCGCAACCCGCACTTCTCGGACGTGGCTACTAGGCCCTTCCGAGACGGACATCATACAACTCACTCAATTTCGATTTACGGCCTCAGAACTGGCTTAATTGAACCGGATAGTAGCTTAGACCAATCAAAGAACTTACCGATTCAAAGAAAAAAAAAGGTAGCAAGGACCCTTCCTCAACTGTACTACGCCGTGACACAGCGGACCAAGGTGGGGCATCTTATCATCATCATCATCGTCAGCACTACCCTCGCATCAAAAGGGTCTCGACGTTCGTTTTGTGCCTCTCCTGGGTTTGGGCAAATCTCTTTCCTGCACTATTTCACCAACGGTATTTTCTATATTACCCGAGTAACCGAGTATCATTTCCAGGGGTCGTTCGCTTGCTTGCTTTTGTACCACCACCCCCCGCCGCATTGCATCCAAGCATACAGTTCTTTCCTGGAACATCCAAACATGTGCCTCATACTATCCGCATTCCCATTCATCTCCTAGGCTCTTCTCGGGGAACTACCCCTCCTAGTACTTTACTCCGCATATACCCTTTCGGACGTGCTGTTTGTTTTCCGACCATGATGCACGATAGAACCATACACGCGACGGGACCCGACATTTAACACTGGCAATGTGACATGGCAGCTGTGCGTATTAATATTAAAACATACACACACCCGTGTCAGTGTCAGTGTACTGGCACGACCGTGACCGTTCGGTGTATTAAAGAAGAGATTAATCAACTGACACGTTTACGAGACTCGCCGTGCTGTGCTGGTTGATTACTCGTTGATTTCATTTCTCTTCTTTATGAGCGTCTGACGACCCCGGTGCTAGTACTTACCGGGCATAGTGGCCGTGGCCCACCGCAGCACACGATGAGGTTTGCCCCCGCTATTGTCGCGATGTCTACGCCGTGGCTTCCCTTCTATGTTGCTGGCTTATCTATAGGCCGAGTCTGGACTAGTCCTCTCTGGTCCTTCTTGTGGTCGTGGCAATCAAGACAGGCATTTACGCGACGCACATTATAATATCTCTACTACTGTTTCAGACTTGCATCATCTTTTGAACTTAACCCAGCTCCGAATCACTGGTAGACGCTACTTATTCGGTGCGCACTAGACTTGGCCCGCAGCCTTCCAGCCAGCCAGACCAGCTCACTGCTCCCTACGTACACTTCCAGACCGTGATCCCCTCTAGCCCTTCTTACCCGACAGAAGAGACGGGGAGAGGGGGAGGCAATGTCAGTCCAGAGTCTAGTCCCCCTGTTCTGCCGAAGATTCTCCTTCGCTACCACTGTCCGACTCTTTACTCAATCCCTTCCCTTGTGGCGCCGTACGGACCCGACAGTTTTGTTACGTGCGCTTTCCCCGCCCACCCTCACTCACCATGATGTCTTCCGCCAGCCTGCGTGTACATCGCATCAAATCAAAACACATCACATGACAAACAATGGAACTATTTACGATATGCGGCATGTCGTTATTGTGGCGTGGCGTTCTGGGCGCGCAGCGCGTATAACGACCCCTACCTCTGGGCCACTTTTTCTTCTTTTTCCGTTTTGTTGGCCTGTGCTTACTTTTACGTTGCTTCGTACTTACTTCAAGCCGCCCCTTGCGCAACCCCATCTTCGTTTCTTTTTATTTTTACCCCGCAGACTCTAGCCGGTTCCACCCAAGCCTAGTATGGGGTTAAAGCGGACGGATCCAACGCCGCAGCAACGGCCTAGGTTGACACCTCGTTGACGCCTCTGACTTCAAGTCTCGCTACTTCACGCCGTCGTTGGGATAATCAACATTATCACCTAATAGTTTCGGACGGGTATGGATAGTTAAATTAGGGAAGTCCGCAAATGTTCGGAAGTCGTTCGGACCTTCAAAACCTTTTCCAAAACAAAAACAATATTAAGATCATCAAGGTTTTTTTTTACTTCCGTCCACCACTCTTATATCATCTTTGGATGTGATATTGATATTGGATGATAAACCCGGGAGTTGATTGATATCACACAATCAAATACTTACAGCACGGACGTACGGGGAACGGGAACGGGAACAGGCTCGGCGCTGGCGGCTCATCCATCATCCCATATCATCCATTCATGATATGGTATGAAACGGATATGTATGCTGTGCTCTGGTAAAAAATTTAAAATCACTCCGGTGGTCACGGTTTATGCCACGTCGTCGTTCAAGCTGTCTCTCCGACTCTGTGACCCTGTCAATCAATCAAGCAAAAAACTCCGTTAATCAACATCAAGCCAGGTTACTGTAAGCGAAGACTGGTACTTCCATCTCGGACGCGTTTTGCCGATGGCGTTGCGTTGTGTTGCGTCCCCCCCTCCCTTCATCACATCAATGTACAGTGAGCTGCGGCTTCCGCTCTCGGGGTCGCTTCTTTGATTCCACTTCTGGCAACACGGCATCTATTCGGTATCAACTTGTGGTGTTATCAGCCTGGGCTTGTACTGCTGGACTTCAAGTTGTAGCTGGATACCTGACCTAGTACGAGGGTTCCTCCCTTTTTCTCGTGGCTCACCGAGGGTCTCAAGCTTCGTAAACTGCAAAATCCCCCGTGTCACCAAAAATGGATACGCTGGTCCTATACTTGTGTCAAATCAACATGCATCATTACGATATTACGAAGCAACGTGTACCATGCACAAGACGTCAGAACAGAACTTGGAGTCATGATCTCGTGCTAAAATTAGGTACATCCGCGTGTCTAAAACGTTCGTTCAAGAGGACAATGTCGTAAAGTCAAGGAAAAAGTCGCAACTTGCTGAAATGACTGATGACATCTACTGTTCTGAATTACAGTATCAATGGGTTATCAAATTGAGGCTAGTGTATAATGTATGACGCAAAAGTCCAAGAGAAATATACAATGCAGGGTCCTTGCTCGACTCAGAAACAGAAACGTACAGATATATGCGCAAAAAAGTGATGAATGGAAGACCGATGCCTGCCACAGCAACGGGGGTGGCGGCGGTGATAAGACAAGTGGCGGGCCAAATTGAACTTTTGAGCCGTTAACGATCAACGTGTTACCGTTGTTGTTACCGTGGACCGCTTCCAGAATTTCCCGGTCCTTCGCCATTGTGTCTGATTCCAAGACTCCCTGACAAAGAGGACATGACGACGGTACCATGCTTCCTCCGCCTCTGAATCAGTTGGCGTTCGTGGTGTATTGGTCCCGGTAGCAGTAGTAGTAGGCGACGGAGTTCTAGAGGACGACGCCGACGCCATGCTGGGTTCGACGCGGCGTATGGGCCGTTTTGCGAGCGACGACTTGGACTTGGACTTTGGCAGTGCCGCCACGACGATGTCCGAAGCCCCAGAAAACCACACACGGGGTGTTGGTTGGTCATCAAGGCAATTACTCAGTAATATATCTGCCATGGTCCAACTGATTTTGAGACTCGGGGGTGTACCGACGGGTTCGGCAAATGTGTGGGACTCCACGAGACATGTGTGGGTGGGATCAACTCTCCCTACATTTCTTATTCCCAATGTTTGCGAAGGCGAAAACGAAAGGAGAAATGTTTCAATGCTGTCTACCAGACGATTTGTGACGAAATTGCGTGGGCGGGCGGGTAGCACGTGCACAAGGTGAGCTTTGAACGATAAGCCCTGAGAGGTGGGGGAATCGGTAAGAACCGTGTTGAGTGACTCCGTAGAACCAGGGGGCGTAGACATCATATAGAGAGGCTTGAACGTAAATGTAGAGTTCCGGCTGGGATACGTTGGTCGTCGAACGATGGTCGGACTCGGAGTAGTGGCGGCGACAAGAAACGGTCGGGTGATCGTTGTCACGAGAATGACATGCTTGAGGAGTGATTTGTCGGATATACCGGAAGGGAGGTAGTTGACAAGCCCATCAAATGGACGTTGTGATGGATCTGGGGGCGGAAGTAATTCTTCAGAGCGACGGCCGCGCCTTCCCGGCAAACGAAGTATGTCCAAGGAGAAAATCGTGCGCGCTGGGGAAGCAGAATGCATGGACGTGACAGTAGGCGGTGCGCCGCTTTTGGCGAAATTTTTGGGAAGCGTAAGGGTGCCGAAGTCCTCTTGATCATACTCGGCGACTTCCCTGACACCAATTCCGCCTACTTTACGCCACGTTCGTGCGACGCGTTCGGCCCATTCCAAAACGTTTACGAAACGAACGGCGCCTGCCCGCTCCAAAGCAAGGGGCTCCGCTAGACGAAGAACGCGAACCGTAGGTTGTACCATTAAGGGTATGGGTGGAGGCCGATGAGATACAAAGATGAGAAGGGAGAACGCAAGGCGCTCTGAATTGAGTAGAGGAGCTACGTCCTCAGGACTTGGGTCTGGGGAATTGATTGAGAAATTGAGAGGAATGGGTGAGTGGGATAATAGAAAAACTACTGACCGCCGAGGACGAGGATGACATCCCGAGTAGCTTGTGAGTTAACGGAGGCGTTAAAGAGGTGTTCAGAGTTCACAACGATGGGGTCTCGTTGCAGGAAGGCAGAAGAAGAAAAGGGGTCTGCGGGGAGTCTGGATAAAAAGACACTAGAGTGACCAGAGTTTCGTTTGGAAAGGGTCGAGTTGGGCCTGAAAACGGCGGGCGGAGGAAGAGGAAGAGGACGATGTTGGGACGAAGGTCCAGCCACAGAGTTCATTAATGCGGGAGAGTGAAAGAGAGAGCAGAAGGGGGGGAGAGAGCGCGTGGGCGATGATCAGAGTTGTAGCTGAGGCCTTAAGGAGGACGCGCATACATTCGATGCTCGGAGCCTCACGGGAGACAAGCCAGTCTTTAAAAGGCGGAAGAGAAGCCTCAGCAGAGATACCTTCGCTGTATCCCGATCCATGGATTTATCGGACACGTGTACCGTTATTCCTATTCTTGGCATCGCTACTCGCCTTCATCCATATAACCGGTCCTTCTCTTACCTTTTTGACATCTTGGTGGCGAAAGTAGGCGTTATTCGTTTCCCAAAAGAAGCTAAATCTTGCTTTTGGCCCCAAATAAATGGTAATTTCACGTGCGGCTTCCCACAGAAGAGTAAAAAAGTTCAAAAAAATATCACACTTACGGACTACGCCGTTGTCCTTGGCGCCAATTCAAATGTTCAGGCAACGACAACCCTTTTCACATCTCTCTCGTCTTCCCACGCTGTACCGTCACGTTTTCACTCCATTACAAGTGATCTTCTTACCTCTTGTTCCGCCTTTCCGCACACGACGGACGTTCGTCCCCCTTCCCTAAACCCAAACCAGCCTCAAGCAAGTGGCTCCCTCGGACTTCGGGTGTAGCGCGGATCGTCAACGCGTCAATGATCGTTCTCCTCGCCACGGATCCACAACCGTTCACCCATTGGTTTCCCATCACTTGATTGATCTGACCCTGGCCCTGGCCCTTACACCCGAACCCTCATTTACGAATCATCATCTGCGGGGGCGTGTCGTAAGTCTTGCCATCAGATTCACATACGTCCTGATCAAATGTTATTGATGCCCTTCCGACCATCTCTCCCCATTAAAGGTGTTGAAATGTGAGCACATGAACGAGCGGATAAGATAAGATAAGTAAGATACATCGAGACAAGACAGAAGCATACGCTAGACATACTCTAGTACTAGTGTACGTGTCCTTCAACATGCATTTATCGTTCCTTACTAGTTCAGCAGTGCCCTGTGAGCGATGGTGTTGGCTAATGTCCGATAATGTGCTTGGTGAAAACTACTACACACACCTTCCTAGGACAGGCCCTGATGGAAGTCAGGGACATGGATATCTAATTTTATACGTCTAGCTATGACATTCGTTGGAGGCTAATCACGCTCCACCTGTCAGGCATGTCATGGACTGATTTTGACATTCTGAGAGTATATATAGTCGTGGGAGGAGCCCATTTATGGGGTCTCTTATCACACCAGGTCAGTACTAGCTGTATGTGTTCCTCGATGTACCTCACAAATGTATCAATTCTCTCGTCACAAAGCCCAATTTGACAGATTACGGGCCCCGCCTGACCTGTGGTGCTAGACTCTTTGCCACTTAGTTCCTGTGCTTACAGTGCACACTGGGTTGATTGCATCCCTAGGGAGTTGGAACCCACCTTTATTTGCTTTCTACAAAGGCCAGTTTGTTATCCATCCTAAACCGTCATGCTACACTGCGTATAAGTGATTTGGTATGTCTACAAGTACAATGTCCGTGCGGCATAGTCCAGTTCTGCCGACTTAGTCCGCCGCGACTTCACAAACCCACTTATTAATCTCCCTCCAAACACCC
>QLOU01008963.1:0-10613 GCA_003313715.1 Russula abietina | reverse complement strand
AACAACCATGTCCCACTGACCGCCATCACTAATCAGGTCACCTGCAAGATGAGTGATGAGCCGATCGTCAAGTGGGCGGCCAGCTTCCTGGATTGACAACTCGAGGTAGTAATTGGCCTTGTTAAGCTTATCCCAGAAAAAAAGGTATGACTGTAGTAAGCCATAATATGATATCAGTATCTGTCACAGGTAACTGTGACCATAGAGAACGTGCATGCCTGTGAAAGTTGAAACTCCTTCAAGTTGAGTTTCTTCATAATCTCGTATCGCATCACGTTGGTCGTTGCGAAAAGCCAGCAGCGGCCGCTACTCTTCTGGTCGGTGACAGGGTTTGTCTTGAACTCCAGTTCGGTGTTGAAAACGTGCACATCAGCGACGAATGCATCACGGCGAACAAGGGCACGGTTGAGGTTCGTATGGGCAAGAATCGCGCGGGCAAGTCGGGTCTTTGCGGAAGCCGAGGCTGCAGCCTCCCAATGAGAAATGCTCTTCAGGGACAGTGACCCATCTGCTGAAACGGGGGCGCGAGCAACAGACGGGAGAGGCTTCTCCTCCCTCTTCTCCGAGTCACTAACGCTCTCTGCTTTGACGTGTTCAACTGGCTTGGAATGTGCAGAACCCATAGCGTCAGTAAATAGATGGCGGCGTGACTATCTGTTTGTACGATGAGTTGGTGATGTCTGTGGCGTGTCGAGCAATGCAGTGCGACGACTAACTTACCTATTCTCAGCTTGTAGAGACGACGAGACGAAGCGGCATTTGAGCGATCGCCGCTATCAAAAAAAATATCTCCGGTTCCGGTACCTTCACCCGGCCTTTCACCCGGCCTACCGGTCCAGAGTCAACTGGGTAACATCGCTGCAGAAAACATAACTTTCACTCATCTTGAAACGTCTTGAAAACGTCCTGTAGGAAGGCGAGTCCACGAGGTAAGGTCAAGGTTTGCAAAACCCATTTGCAATTGTTTTCCGCGATCGCCCGAGGTCTTTCCGTCCCGTCATCTTACAGTACCGCGAATTTTTTAACCGCTGCTGTTGAACACAGTTTCGCATACAGTTTTTGGGATAATCGATAATCGCGTACGATCTTCATTCAGGTTGATTCAGTAGAGCTCGCCTCTTCAAAAGCGTGCCTCAGTACCTGCCAGATCAAAGCCGGACGCCGGTTTCTGCCAGTGCCAATTTTCTGCCCGGTACTGTATACCAAAAGCGTTGACACTTTTGAAACCCGTGGCAGCCGAAACGCACTATTTTAGGTCCTAAATACTGAATAGCTGGACAGCCGACAGCAGACAAAGGGGACACATTTTTATGTAGTAAGTTTCTACGAAATGATTTTAGCATGGCCGGATGAACCAATATTACGCGTCGGACAGCACAGTAAGAGAGCTCTTTGTCGTTACGGGTAACGTACTATGCCCCTTCTCCATGTGATGACTTTTTGAAAAGGACAACACAAATATCGGCGTGCAATCTAGCCCGACGAACAGAAGATTAACGGACGCCGCGACATCGATCAGCAACGGATTAGTATGATTAGATGCTAAAGTGTGCACAGGAGAATTCCTCTGCAATCCACCCGGCGTAGCAAGCCCGCCACATCTCTCTTCTCGAGTATGCAATATCGGGAGGGTGATCATAATATGGGCAATTCTGAGAAGTCTCAAAGCAATAAGTTACACGGAGCTGGTAAACAATGGACTTATGTTTTCCAAGAGGAATAGGTTTATATCATAATCTGAGGTGCCAAAGATGCTCTTCTAAGTAAACCCATTCTCAGTGGCTGTTGTTCCCAATTTCTATCCACGAGGTCATCTTTGGACGTCCGGATCGTTTGTCTTGTCGTTTGTTGTACTCTTTCTCGCCAAATGAAACGAGACGTCTGCTCTGATGGCCCCGAATATTTGTTGCCGGGCGTTAAGATACCCAATCATTTTTATGAAGCGAGTCGACATTTCTGGTTCAATAGAGTGTACTACGTGTACTACTGTAGCAACGACCATATTTTGTTTCAGAAATTTGGACTCTAATACACTCTAATGACGATCACAGAAGATAACTATTATGTGGCGTTGGCAGGGGTATCGTTCAAAGATATCCATGGAAATTGGGAATTGGGAACTGAATCATGGACCCTTATATCACGTTTTGAAACATTTGAGACATACTTCATGCTACCTTCATAAAACAAAATACCAACAACTCACCATTCTCATCTCATGTGCTCGATTAAGATTGTGCATGTTGGCAAAAACTGCCACCTCTAACCTATTTTTTACCATCTCTGTTGTGCGGCTGTATTTCCTTACACTTACACACTGTATCGATGTCGGCGTCGACGTCATCGTGATTTAAGCGAATAACCTCGTCCGCGGTCGGGTGTCATCACCTCGACTTTGAAACGGAGCCAATTCGTCGACGTACCAGTCCTGAAACGTCAACCCACAAACAAGCGCCAAGTCATCAAGGCGATTGTTATAACTTACGGTCTTTGCCCGCGGCGAATGTACGTGTACTAATGTACGGTTTTCAGCCTCGAAACGTGTTCCCCTAGGTCTACGATATTTGCAATTACCGTACCACTTGTTGCACACGTTTCGGAGGATCGGAAGTTGCTACCGTCTATCTCCTCCTTCCTGGCGCGCCTTCTCGCCTTGGTAGGCCCGGTCCGATAGTTAGGAGTGAATACAAAATTGGCTAACGTAGTGGTGAGGTTGTCTTGTCTGGAGGATCAGAATTCGAAGCAGTCAAGAGTTGTAGATCACGACTCGGTTCAGAAGTCTGCTGAAAACCAGTTCCCTCCGCCCGCGATCGTTTAGATTTTTGAAGCACCTCCTCTGCTGTCTTGAGACGCGATGATGCCGGTATTTGATAAACAAATACCACGAGAGCCTGCTCGTCCATTCGTTTTCAATCCTCTCCCAAATCTGCGAGCGACAGCCAAAACGAAACGGAAAGTTACGTACCAAGAATAGAGAGCCGAGGATAACTCCATCTTTCCATCGCTCATCCACCGGTTCCATCGGATCATGGCGGTGGGACTGCTTCGCCCTCCAGAGAGCATGCAAGTCGACCCGAGGATGAGGCGTTCCGTCGGGCAAATTAGGGTCCAGGGAAGTGCGGCGTCCGCGCAGAACATCGTACGAGGTAGCGATAGCGTGGAATCGCGCCTCTGAAACCTCTGGAGGGTACGCCCGCGCAATAGGCGAATCAGGATGATAGATCCTTACAAGTTCATAATCTGCAAGTGTCAGAGGGCGGCAAATCAGTGTTCACATCAAAGGAATATTGATGGCGTAACGATGCAGACAGCGCGACTTCACTTCTTTCTGAGATGCGGTTAATGGGAGATGAAAAATTTGGTGTGCCGTAGGATTCGAGTGAGGAGGGTAGGGGTATGGGTTAGAGCCGCTAGCCGTGGTCGTGATCGTGGAGGCACTGGGTCTAGCGAGGCAGCGAACCGGTAGGCCAGACTTGCAGAAACCAGACCGTAGGTGTGCATACATGTAGTGGGGTGGTTGGTATGATGATGACCGGGCCGTGGATGCCGTAATGTCTGACGACCCGACGACTCTACAGAGAGAACAAAATGGTATTACCGAACTGTCTACACATGCTACAGAACTCAACGCGACGACACTCGAAACTCCCAAAGCTCCCAAAAAAAATAATCCAAGAAGGTATATTTAGGATTTCCTAGTGAACAAATCATTAGACCTCGATCAACTTTCAAGTAAACGATCCTTGCTTACACCGGTTTAACCTTCTGGGGAGGGCCAGGGTCTGCAGTGAGAGTCGGGAACGACCTGTCATAGCACTGTGCACATTTCATTGGTCAAAAGTTGGCCATCTCACGAGAAATAGACTCGAGCACATACGGATGCCTCAATATCGTCAAGCGAAGTACCAGCTGGCAGATGAGCCTTACGTTTGCGTGGCTTGGGTACAGGGATAACCTCGGAACAATCGACCAGTTTCGCGGTATCCTGGCCGAGGACTGCGAGCTTCGCCATCTGTATCTTGAAAGAGGACACCATGTAGTCTTCATCTTCGATGTTCCTTTGCCAATAGCAAGCGGTGCGTGGATCTACCAATTTGGCAGTGGTGAATATTATCAATCATGATAGACTAGTATAAAACAGACGCACCTCTGGCAATCTTGTGGTCGGATTGGAGGCGCATCTCACCCTTGAGAGCCCTGGACGGGGGTACTTCGCCCTTATGTGGCCCAGTGCTACATACACGAGAGTGAGAAGAACGTGATAGCATGCGCCCCGTGGTACAGTATACATACCCAGGATACAATGTTCCTCCCTTCAGTAGCGTCTCGACATGAAATTGGCTGTCGAAGATGCCCGGCGTTGAATCCAAGGGTGAACCCCGGGCGGTGGGGTCGACTTGGTCGGCGGCAGCGATTGAGTGCCTAGGAGGCGTGAGTATCTCGTATGCTTAGGCGGTGCGAGTGTTGCTTACGATGCGAGCAATGAAACAAGGGCTTCAGGTCCGAAGCCAGCATCCATGAACCGCTCGAGTATGGTTCCAACCTCATCTGCGAGTGATGAACTGTCAGTTATCCTGTAATCCAACAGACTAAAACCAGCCTACCGGATGGTTCAGGGACTGTCGACTCCTCTGCCTCGCGGACGGCTGTGGGACGGCCAAGCTGGAACTCGAGCCTTGGCGCACCAGGGCAGTTGCTCACACCGACGGCAGCGGCGAACTGAATACTGGGAAGGGTCCACGGTAAAGGCTCAGCTTCTCTGAGACAGTCAAAAGACTCACAAGTCACCCGGTGTGAGCGTTTGCGCGTATCTCTCAATGAATGGCTTCTGGCGCGCGATGATCTCATTAATGCCATCGTTTGCGTGATAAGCCAGTTCTTTCTCGGCGTAGGTGTAAATGGAACCATCGGCACCGCCACCCCTGGTTTGGAAGCAGCGTCATTCTAAGAACAAACGGGAGATGAAGGGAAAACATACGCTTCCTTTCTCGTCGTGGAGTACCCAATGGCGTCGTGAAAGGCGATACGTAGGGCCGAGTGCGCATCTTCGCCGCATTCGCCATGATCGAACAGATTCGCCTGAATGTCCTCGAGGACGGGGAACAGAGCGCAGCACTTCTCGTTCGAGACGCTCTTCCCATTCGGACAGGTGACACGACGGACCAGCGCAGCTGCCACGACAATCAGTAACTTCGGTGACGCCTACGCAACGAGGACGCACGTACCGCTCGCTAGAGAGACGAGGGAGAGGAAGACGTTGAGGGACTTGAGATGCATGTCGTGGATCGTATCTTGACTTTCTTGACGGCCGAGAGCTTGAAGTCGTGGGGTGACATACTCTACTTGCGGGGCTTTTATGTCAAGGAAGCGAGGGGAACCAGGCCAAATGAAAATCGAACGGTCGGGCTGCGAGAAATCCAGATCGGTATGGAACCTTCCCTTAGGACAAATCAAAACTCAGCCTCCGAGTCGGTAGCGTTGCAATACACAAGACATGAGAACACGCAGATGCAATCTATCGTTCAGTTTGCGGTAGATGTGTCGCCCGTTGGCGTGTTATATGCTTATCATGCAATGCCCTGAAGGCAGATGCCGTGTATGGAGTACGCAAACCGGCGATATTCCTTGATATTATTTCTAAAATAAAAACAGGCACCGGGAAACGTTAGAATGGCGAGGGACTGGGGAAATAAGCCTCGAAGATCTGGGGCCTTACAGTTGGGGATCTAACATCGACGGATGATCTGGTACACGTCAGCCACTAAGGCTCGCGGATGCGCTCGGCTGTTCTTTAGCGAACGCATGGCGGTCAGCCCCTTGCACGCCCAGATGCTCAATGAGTAGCCTCGATAACATCTAGAGTCCGCATTGTGAATTGCAGTAAACTTTCTACCCGTGTGGGTGTGACAATCGCCCAGGTTCATTCAGTCCACGACGACGATTTGTCTCCTTGAGAAGGGCCGCTCAGGCTCGATTGACATCAAGCCCCGATCATTATGACGGTACCAAGACACGTCACCGAAAAATAGAATCTACGCAAAAGTTACTTTAGTTAACAATCAATCGAATAATCTGCACATACAGTATATAGTCACCTTTTCGGCCCATCTAGCACCTATCTAGCACCCAGATACAAGTGATGAGATATTTCCATCATACCTTTGAGATCCTCAGTCGTGCAGTTATGCTGCTTCACTCGTGCTTATCGGGATCATATAGGTACATCGTCCGGGTGGCGCGACGCCAGTGAGATGGGCGTCTGCGTCAGAAGCGCGGTGTCCCTCGAAAGAGATATCGCCGGAGAATAGCAAACGGGACTCGGATGCGGATGCGCCTAGAGAGATATGTCATTTGATGGGGCGTGGAGGTCAAGTTGGTGCCCGAAAGAAGATTTGGCGCTGCATCAATGAGTGTGGGAAACAATGGACGTTGGCAAAAGGGTGCGCATGAGTCTCGGAGCTAAAATGAACGCAAACGCAAGGCTTGTAGCATAAGCATGCGAGATCCTGAAAATCCTCTTTGACCGAACCTGGAAGGGTAAATGGCTCACCAGGGTGACGCAAGAAGGGGTGCTTCCTGGGAGAACGCGATTCTATTACCCGGTCGCCAATAACGAAGTGAACTCAGAATGGGTCTTGAATGGCAATTCGGATGTGAGATCAGAGAGCGCGTCCGATCTACGCTGTCTCTCCCCATATGCATAAATGCGCTTCAATGGGGCAGGGACCTCAAAAAATCATACTGTATCAACAGATCTAGATCGGTCCAAAGTTCCATCCTGCGGAGCTCTGCCCAAAATTCTCATGGAGAACATAATCTGGATAATTTCATCCTCGGAAGCTGCCCTCTATTGAAAGTGGTCTTCTGCGACACGCGCCTGCAAAGTCACAGCCTGTTCGCACAACGCCACCTAGGGTGCCAGTGCATCGAGCATTAAGATATACCAGTGGTCCGCAACGTACGTCAGACTTCAATTCCTTCTAGATTAGTACCCTGGATCTTCATCAACAAAGCATCCAGGTTGCAGGAACGGTTCGGCTCACCAGCTTCGGCAGACGCAAGTACACGTCGGTGCCTTGATGAACAATGGGGTCAGCGTGCTTGTATGAAGATTTCTCCAGGCTGATATATCTTACCCCATCCGTCCAAGGATACGAGTTCCAAGGAACCACCGAAGTACCTGATGTGGTCAAATTTTCAGTTAATATTAAGTCCATAGTTTAGCATACCTCGCAAATATGTTGCTCATCGCGAGGCCAATACCAAGTCTGGAATGGCGGCCCATACCAGACCTAAGCTCAGGGTCATTTTTCAAGGGAGTCCCCTCCTCACGTTGCCTCCACTCGTCCTTCCATCGACTGACCAGTTCATCCACGGTTGCACGCATTCCCGTTGGGCTTGCACTTGCGGATCGAAGAGGCCCAAGATTATCCTGTTCTAGTCGCGATGCATTGCGGACGTGCGAGAAGGAGAAGAGGTCAGAAGGAGATTGGATTTGCAAATTCACGAGACCACCACCTAGCTCGGTAGATGAGTCAACGTTGAGACGAAGGTGCTATAAGAACTGTACCCTGGTCCGAGATCCGTATCCCTACATTGTCTGGCGCTGTAACTAGGGTAACTAATATGCCTGGAGGGTCCGACTTTTGACCGTGTTTGGTAATCGTAGCTTGCATGGCCTAAGTGAACGTAAGGTCTATCAACCGCGGCGACTCCACAGAGAACGGCGAGCGCACATTCTTCAATAGCTCGAAGATAATGTATCTGTACAAACGATCAGGGTAGGGCAAGGACTGGGAAAGACAACGCTGACTCTAAGTGTTCCCGGATATAAGCAAATTGTGTAGCAGTGTGACCTTCAATAACCACCTCTGGCCATCGAATGTCGCGGCTATTAGGACAGGCGTCCGGGTCATGGGTTAACTGATGTAGCAAGGCAGTGCATCTCCGCACACTCTTCTCTACGTTTAACCCAGTGTAGATGATGCCAACATGACGTTCCTCTTCACTTGATCCATGATCTCTGCCAGCAACAGAGTCTGACAGTGCAATGTGGTGCTCCGCAAGGACACGCCGTGAAATCCGGGATACTAGCATACGCCTCATAAATGCATCAAGCTGGTCCGGGGATAGATGCGGAGAAGCTAACGAGAGACCAAGAGATAGATTTGGGATAATAACGGCACTGCGAAGACGTGGGTAATGATCAAGGGATGCGACATATACGCACTGTTCGTCCAGGAGGGTCCTCAAGAAAGAGCAAAACCGTTCATTGTCTTCCAATGTTTTGATTTCCGGAAACCTACAAAACCTAAAGCATGATGTTGCCAATGTAGTGCTCCTCCATAGATGGACTGAGCATACTTCTCAAACGCGGACCAGTACAACTGCCAATGAGTGGTGTAATGTTGTGGAATTGGTCGCGCGAGACAGTACATCTCACCTTATACACTTTCGAAATACCCTCTTGCATAACCACAACGTACGGGAGAGCCTGTAAGTCCCGTATCCTATGAGATATGCGTACGGGAAGCTCCGTGCGAACATAATTTGCGCTCTGAAGTAATGTTTGTTGCAGAAGAATCAGAAGAATAAGGAAGACAGACCTTTATGAGACGTTCTTCGTCCATTACCCTGCCATAAAATACCTAGAGTGGCACAACTGCTCACAATTTGCTCGATTTCTAGCACGAATCATGTACCAGCTGTCGCAAACTCAGTCTCTGGGCCTCCTTTGCGGCATACAGCTCTAATTGTCGGTTCTGGTAAAAATGGAGATTTGTAGATTGAAATCTTGCTTGACGAAAAAATTGGGAACATTTTGACACGGAGCACCTGGAATTGGGGAACATGTGCCAAGGTAGTGACGGAGACAAAACGATCGTCGAATGGCCCAAAATGGGAGTCTTGATCAAACGGCTTACATAAGATAAACTATCTACTAATCGTAATTATCTGCTCCGTCGCCTGCGTGCATTGTATGAAGCTTGAAGCTTGATATGTGAGGACACCGAAGTCATACATTGATTTCCCCTCATCCCAAAGCATTTCGCATGGTAGCGGGGCCCGAGCCTGAAATGTTTCCGGAAGGGCGGCCCGGGACATGCACGACACTTTACAGAACCCTCGCCCAGGGTGAATGGTCCACTCACACGTTGTCGCACTCCATATATCCGAACACTTAAGAGCGGTATGTCGACCCATCAAAGTTATCACCGCAGACATCTTAAATGACATGTAAAGGCTTTTCAAGTTGAGGATGAATCCTGGCCCTTCCAATTACGACTACACAGAGGGAGCTTCTGCAATTGACATTTCGGAGGCAGTGTCCAACTCCCGCCGCTCTCGCCGTGACTCCCAATACAGTTTGCCGTATGGTGATCAACAAGGAACAATGTTCGACGGGCCCGGGCACAGCGTGGTTCCGAGCAGCGTTTCGAGGATGAGCATCGACCGCTCGCGCAGTCGCCGGCTGAGCGAAGATAGCGACGCGACGCGACCATTTGCCGCACATAGGAGGAGCAGTGACATGGTTTCAACCTGGTCTCAAGCGCTTGATGACTCGGCGCTGGATGAGGAGGATATTGGCGAGAGAATACCTTTAGTCCGAGGAAGAAGATCTCCGTCTCTACGCAGGTCGGGAATGTTCAGCGGCATTGCCCACCTATTCGGACGTGATGCAGGCGGGGATACCTCATCGACACATCGGCCGCCATCCATCTCTCAGCAATCGCGCACGTCTTCGTCTCGGCTATGGGGGCGGCGTTCCGATGCAGGATCAGAGATAGGCAGCGAGGTATCGGGTGAAGGTGATGACCGTTGGGGGTACTCTTCTGGCGAAGAGGATGAGCCGTCGGACGTAGAGGACATTGTGCGCGACAAGTCCTCTCTGGCTAGCGATAGGACATTCAGTTCGTACCCTCCGTCTCCTACTCCCTCGGCATCGCTGCCATTGCTATCTGGTGATCAATTTTTCGGCAACGAGACGCGTATAGAAATCGATTTTGAGCCCTTGGACCCTCCACCACCTGGCGCTCCAAGCAGACAAACGATTTATCTTGCGGATGAAGATGTCACCCTGCGGTTTGTCGGTTACGAAGTCCTCAGATGGCATAGCTGGGCCTGGCGGTTGGTCTGCGTCCTTAGTTTAGGCACACTGGGGCTCCTCGGACACTGGTTTCCCAGACTTTGGCTACACTATGTGGCAAGAGAGAAGGCTTTTAAAGAGTTATCCGATGGCTTTATTGTCATAGAGGTGCGTTGTACTCTCACTTCGAGATACAGGCAACACTTTAACGTAGAGTAAGACTACTTTCAGGGATATCCTATTCATCCCCGCACGGAGAATCCCATATCCATATCGTGCATCTACCGTTTTTCCTAGCTATTCAACACCAACGAAGGTGAATGGTAACGGTTCTTCGTCCATCAATTTGGAAGACTTCGTGCTTGAGAATCTACTCCTGATTGACTATCGCTATGCCAAGTTTGTTCTTGATCCGACCAGTGGGTCATTCACTGTGGCTAAGTGCGCCAGGAGATCACTGAGTTAGCTAAACTCATGCTAATCTACGGAAACAGGGACTGGCGAGACCATAACTGGACAGGCGTAG
>QLOU01008961.1:4663-17413 GCA_003313715.1 Russula abietina | reverse complement strand
GTCCTGTGCGACGATATTCCGGTCATGGAGGTTCAGTCAGCATTTTTCTTCCGCGGTCGCTTCACGGACTACGAGAACACCTTTGAGACGATTGATGAGCCTGACTACACCGTGGAGCTTATCACTGATGCCGATGTTGGCGTTCTGCTGTCGAAGGATTGGTTCGAGTGGGCTGACGAGAGTAAACCGCTGGCTGCCGGCACGCGGCTCATTTTCCGTCTTCGCTCGGAGGTCACCTACAAGGACAAAGTGAACTATCGCTCTGTCGCTGTCGCTGGCGATGTCCTAGTTCGTGATAACCTCGGCAGCCTTGTCAAGGTTGCCTACGTCGACTTCGAGCGAGACGAAAGCCAGGGGAATCCCGTTGTCGCCTATCTCCAACGTCATGGCTCGGAAAAATCAGCTCCTATACCCCTCGCTACTGAATACCATCTTACATCAGATTCGAATCCTTCCCTTTATCGCGCACCTTCCACAAATGAGCCCTATTCAAACGTCTCTGGGGACTTCAACCCTATTCACACGAACCCCTACTTTGCCGCCTTTGCCTCCTTGCCTGGTACCATTACGCATGGCATGTTCACCAGTGCCGCTACTAGACGGTATGTGGAGACTGTTGTAGCCAAGGGCGTTCCGGATCGTGTGTTCAAGTGAGTTTATGTTTCTGGTAAACTGATTGTAAACTGATTTGTCTCCACAGCTACAATGTCAATTTTGTCGGAATGGTTCTCCCTGGAGATGAACTCACAGTCAAGATCAAACACACCGCTATGCGCGATGGCAACTTTGTGGTCGGTGTTACCACTATCAACCAGCACGGAGAAAAGGTTCTCGAAGGTACTGCGGAGGTGGCGCAGCCAACTACTGTCTACGCCTTCACCGGCCAAGGTTCGCAGGAGCAGGGAATGGGAATGGACTTGTATAGCTCTTCCCCGGCAGCCCGCGCGGTTTGGGCCTCTGCTGATGCCCACTTGATCTCTGCTTACGGGTTCTCCATTGTGGAGATCGTCCGTGAAAACCCCAAGAAAAAGACAATCCACTTTGGCGGTATCAAGGGCCAGGCGATCCGTGATCGCTATATGGAGATGACCTATGACACGACGGATAAGGACGGTAACATCAAGAGTCTCCCTCTTTTTGCAGATATCAACGTCCGCACACTTCAACACACTTTCACCCATCCGAAAGGACTTCTTTTCGCCACTCAATTTGCGCAGATCGCCCTTGTTATTACGTCGCGCGCAGCCTTCGAAGACATGCGTTCGAAAGGTTTGGTCCAGCCGGGTGCCGCCTTCGCTGGCCACTCGCTGGGCGAATTCTCTGCCCTCGCTGCTGTTGCCGATATCCTGCCAAATTCCTCTCTGGTTGACATCGTGTTTTATCGTGGTCTGACTATGCAGCACGCTGTCGAGCGTGACGAGCAGGGTCGCTCAAACTATGCAATGTGTGCCGTCAATCCTGGCCGCGTTGGCAAGACATTCGATGACGCAGCCCTTCGTGAGATCGTTAACACCATCTCGAATGGTAGGGACTGTCTCTTAGAAATCGTGAACTTCAACGTCGAAGTGCGTCAACAATTTTCATGTCGCTACGTGGTTACTGATATACTTGTTAGGGCCAACAATACGTGTGCGCGGGGGAACTTGTCGCATTGTTAACTCTCACGAATGTTCTCAATTATCTTAAGGTGCAGAAGGTTGACATTCCCAAGGTATGTACCTGCTGCTGGACTGCTGACCGACATGTGTGCTGATGATTGACCCCAGCTGACCGAGAAATTTGGTCTCGCAAAGGTCAAGGAGATGCTGAAGGACATCGTCAATAGCTGCTATGATAGCGCGGTTGAAAAACAGAAGGCTGAAGGCTATATTGTCCTCGAGCGTGGTCTCGCTACGATCCCTCTTGCTGGCCTCGATGTCCCCTTCCACTCACGCTACCTTTGGTCTGGTGTCATGCCCTTCCGGGGATGTGAGTGAACTACTCCTCGCGTTTGTATTAGGCTAATTGGGTTATTCCAGATCTTTCGAAGAAGATTCCCGCCAATCTTTTGGACCCTTCGCTTCTCGAGGGGGTCTATATCCCGAACTTAGTCGCGTCACCGTTCGTTGTCAACAAGGCTTATGCCGAGCTCATTTACAACCGTACTTCATCACCACGTCTCTCGAAAGTTCTTCGCAAATGGGATGAAGAGCGCTGGGATGCACCTGAGCGGCGACAGAAGCTCGCATGGGTTCTCCTCGTTGAATTGCTATCATACCAGTTCGCGTCCTCGGTGCGCTGGATCGAAACGCAAGACTTGTTCTTCGAGCAATACAAGTTCGAGCGCCTCGTTGAGGTTGGCCCTTCGCCAACGCTCGCGGGCATGGCTACCCGCACCCTCAAGGCCAAATACGAGACCAAGGATGACTCGACTGGTCATGTTCGCCGAATATTCTGTGCTTCCAAGGACCAGAAGGAGATCTATTATCAATTCGAAGATGAACCAGAGGCAACCTCAGAACCAGATGGGCTTGCCGAAGCGGCAGGTCCAGCCCCCGCTGCAGTTGCCGCTGCGCCAGTCGTAGTTGCCACCCCCTCCACTGCTACTGCCGGTCCTGTTGCTAGCATCGAGGATGTCCCAACTCGCGCCGTCGATATCCTTGCCGTAATCGTTTCTCAGAAACTGAAGAAGCAACTCAGTGAAGTCCCACTGTCCAAGTCGATCAAGGAACTCTCCAATGGCAAGTCGACACTTCAGAACGAGATCATGGGTGACCTCCAAGGCGAGTTCTCATCTGCACCCGACAAGGGTGAGGAGCTTCCGCTGGAGGAGCTTGGTGCTGCCCTCGGATCTGGTCACTCCGGCAATCTCGGCAAATATTCTACTGGTCTCGTATCGCGTGCCATTGGTGGAAAGATGCCTGGTGGCTTCAATATCTCAAGTGCAAAATCTCATCTCTCCAAGACATGGGGCCTTGGTCCCCAACGCGCCGACGCCGTGCTACTCATTGCTACCACTATGGAGCCGGCTAAACGCCTTGGTTCCGAAGCAGAGGGTAAAGCCTGGCTTGATGCTGCTGCCCAAGTATATGCTCAGCGTGTGGGGATCTCACTTTCCTCTGGCGGCGGCGGCAGTTCTGCTGGAGGCTCTTCCGGAGGAGCTGTCATGAACAGTGAAGAGTTCCTCAAGTTCCAGGCCGAGCAGCATGAGTTCGCGTACCAGCAGATTATCCTTTACTCCCGCTACCTGAAGCGTGACCCCCGTCAAGGCGAGATACTTTACGACAAAGAAAAGGCTAGCTCAGCACAGATTCAAGCTCGACTAGACAGTATCGGGCGTGAACACGGAGACACTTATATTGAAGGTATTCAGCCCGTTTTCGACGCGCTTAAAGCCCGTCACTTCGACTCTTCCTGGAACTGGGTTCGCCAAGACGCCATTCTCATGTTTTATGACATTCTCTTCGGCCGCCTCACCACCGTCGATCGCGAGATCACAGCGCGTTGCATCGCCATCATGAACCGTGCCGATCCCGATCTTATCAAGTTTATGGAGTTTATGGTCAACCGCTGCGATCCTGCCAAGGGTGAGACGTACGCAACTGCAAAGAAGCTTGGCCAAGAACTTTTGGATAATTGTCGAGGCGTCGTCGGCCAGCCGCCGCTATACAAAGATGGTGAGACGCTTTTCCAGGGTATACATCATATCTCATAACTCTATCAGTTACTTTCCCAACCGCACCTCACACCGAAATCACCGAGAAGGGTGAGATCATCTATTCCGAAGTCAACCGGGAGAATGTGCGCAAGCTCGAGGCATACGTCGAAGAGATGGCAAGCGCCGACCAGATTTCCGGTTCAGTCAACATTCAGAAGATTCAAGATGATGTCGTCAAGCTCTGGAACGTTGTCAAATCCCAGCCCGAGATCAGCGAGGAGCAAAAGAACCGTATCAAGGCTCTCTATGACGGTGTGGTCCGTTCGTTGCGCAAGACTCCCGACAGCCGCCCGCGCCCTGGGGTCCCTCGGAGCCGTCGTTCGTCATCCCAGTTCTTAAGGCCTCAAATCTCCAGCATTACCTCTGTATCGGCTGACAAGATCCCCCTCCTTCATCTCAAGCGTCGTATGGGCACCCAGTGGGAGTACAGCTCTAACCTAACGGGTGTGTACTTTGATGTCCTACACGAGATTGCAACGTCCGGCACGACATTTAAGGACAAGAATGCTCTTATCACTGGTGTCGGGAAGGGCTCCATTGGCGTAGAGATCCTCAAAGGTCTCTTGTCAGGTGGTGCCCATGTCGTCGTCACCACCTCTCGTTACAGCCGTGCCACAGTTGAATATTACCAGGGAATTTTCCAGCGTTTCGGCAGCCGTGGTTCCGCTCTTACTGTTGTTCCCTTCAACCAAGGCTCCAAACAGGATGTAGAGGCGCTTGTTGACTACATCTACACGACACTGGGACTCGATCTCGACTATGTTATCCCTTTCGCTGCCGTTCCCGAGAATGGCCGCGAGATCGACGGTCTGGATGACAAGTCTGAGCTCGCACATCGTATTATGCTTGTGAACCTTCTGCGTCTGCTCGGCGCTATTAAGACTAAGAAGGCGAGTCGTCAAATTGTTACGCGCCCCACGCAGGTTGTCCTTCCGTTATCACCCAATCACGGGCTGTTTGGCAATGACGGGCTTTATTCCGAATCTAAAATCTCCCTTGAAACGCTTTTCAACCGTTGGTCTTCCGAAAGCTGGGGTGAATATCTTTGTCTTGTGGGCGCCGTTATTGGGTAAGTTCGTTGTCACCGGGCAGATTTGCGATTCTGAATCACCTTTTAGCTGGACTCGTGGCACCGGTCTCATGGACCAATCCAATATGATTGCTCAGGAAATTGAGACGCACGGAGTTCGCACTTTCTCTGCCAAGGAGATGGCCTTCAATATCCTCGGACTCATGCACCCGATACTTTTCAGTATTACTCAAGTCGAGCCAGTTTGGGGTGACTTGAGCGGGGGTTTCGGTCGCATCGCCAATCTCGCTGAGATGGCATCCCGTGTTCGTGTCAACATGAACAAAAAAGCCGAGCTTCGTCGCGCGATCGCTCGCGATAACGCCGCAGAATTTAAAATCATTAATGGTGCTGAGGCTGAGCGCGTTCTTCAGACTGTCAATGTCACACCTCGAGCCAATTTCCGCTTCGAATTCCCCCAACTTCCTGGGGCACATACCCTTCAGTCACTTTCTCAACTACGTGACGTCATTGACTTGGACAAAGTTATTGTCATTTCTGGCTTTGGTGAAGTTGGGCCGTGGGGATCCTCGCGCACGCGATGGGAGATGGAGGCGAAGGGCCATCTGACGCTTGAGGGATGCATCGAAATGGCATGGATGATGGGTTATATCAAGCATTTTGACGGTCGTCTCAAGGATGGCACTCTTCATGTGGGCTGGGTTGACGCGAAGACTGGTGACCCTGTCGATGATAAGGACGTCCGTGGCAAATACGAGAAGTCAATCATGAGTCACGCCGGCGTGCGCTTCTTTGGTGAGCTTCTATTGGTACTTGCCCTTTCATGTCTGATGCCGTCTATCAGAGCCTGAATTATTCGGTGGTTACGACCCGAAACACAAGATCTTCAACTCGGAGGTTGAGCTTATCCACGATTTGGAGCCGCTAGAGGTCACTGATACAGACGCCGAGAAATTCAAAAGGGAACATCGTGATAAATGCGACATCTGGGCAGGGGAAGGGGGCCAATGGTTCGTAAAACTAAAGAAGGGTGCCCGCGTCTACATCCCGAAGGCCATTTCATATGACCGTCTCGTCGCTGGCCAATTGCCCAACGGGTGGGACGCTACGCGATACGGTATTCCTGAGGACATTATTGCTCGCACCGATCGTGTTTCGCTCTGGGCACTCGTCGCGACGGCCGAGGCACTCAATCATGCGGGTATCACTGATCCGTATGAGCTTTACCAATACATTCACCCTTCTGAGGTCGGAACGAGCCTGGGCTCTGGCATGGGTGGTATGACGAGCTTAGCGCAAATGTTCAAAGATCGTCGGGACGAGAAGGAGGTACAGAGCGACATATTACAAGAGACGTTAGTCCTTCTCTCTCCCTCACTCAGCGGCACTGACGCTTGTCCAACAGCTTCATCAATACCACCGCGGGGTGGATTAATTTACTGTTGCTGTCCTCAAGCGGACCAATCAAGATTCCTGTTGGTGCTTGGTGAGCGGCGAATGTCTTCCCGATTGTAGAAATTCCTGAAGAATGCATGCAGTGCCACTGCTCTACAGTCTATGGAGATCGCCTCGGAAACTATTCTCTCCGGTAAGGCGAAGGTGATGGTCGCTGGTGGCTTCGACGATCTTTCGGAGGAAGGTTCCTATGAGTTCGGCAATATGAAAGCAACTAGCAACTCCGAGACTGAGCTTGCGATGGGTCGTGAGCCGACGGAGATGTCGCGGCCAACGACAACAACTCGTGCTGGGGTGCGTCCTCTCACCTCCTGCCGAATTGCCGTCCTTTAATCTAATGATTGTCAGTTTATGGAGTCTCAAGGCGTCGGCGTACACATTCTAATGTCAGCCAAGACTGCTCTTGAGCTTGGTTGCCCAATTCGAGGCATTCTTTCTTTTACCTCCACGTCAACGTGAGTTCACCCATGCATCTCTGATCATCTATTACTATCTGATGCTGATGGCTTTGTAGTGACAAAGCTGGCCGTTCTATTCCTGCTCCTGGTCGTGGTGCGCTTAGCATCGCACGTGAAGTCCAGTCCAAACATCGATCTCCAATCCTTGATATTGGCTACCGTGCCCGTCAGGTCTCCTTCCGCCGGAAACAGATCGGAGACTGGCTTGCTTTCGAGCAAGAGCAGCTGAAAGAGGAACTGGATCTCTGCAGAAGCAAGGACGAATTTGTGGACCCCGATTTCTTTGCGAGCCGCGTCGCTGACCTTGAGGCCGAGGCATATCGCCAGGAGAAAGAAGTCCTTGCCAGCTATGGCATGCTTATGCAAAGTTCAGACGCAGACCCCCGCATTGCTCCCCTCCGCCGAGCACTTGCTGTTTGGGGCCTCACTGCCGACGATATCGGTGTTCTTTCTATCCATGGTACCAGCACTCAGGCTAACGAGAAGAATGAGACTTATATGTGGAACACCATCTTGAAGACACTCGACCGTTCCCCAGGCAATGCCGTCCCTATCATAGCACAGAAGAGTCTAGTCGGCCACTCGAAAGGCGGCGCAGCAGCGTGGCAGATGGCGGGTCTCCTACAGTCGATCGGGAACGGGGTAGTTCCTGGCAATCGCAATGCCGATAACGTCGATGCGCTCTTCCAACAGCATTCACTGTTGATGTTCCCCTCGAAGTCTATTCAGACCGATGGTATCTCCGCTGGTGTAATGGTATGCCCACAATAGCTCTGTTCAGATATTGAAGCGATTAACACGTTGTAGTCATCATTCGGTTTTGGCCAGGTTGGCGGAACGGCACTTGTTGTTCATCCACGCTATGTGCTTGCCGCAGCGCCACCCTCTGTGTACGAGTCGTACAAAGTACGGCACGAAGAGCGCCATCTCAAGTCGTACAAAGCTATGTCGGAGATGATGACGACCAACATGCTGGTGAAGATCAAGGAGGCCCCCCCGTACTCAATTGAGCTCGAGACCCCTGTGCTACTTAACTCATTGGCACGAGCTTCGCCTGACAAGAAGACAGGTAGTTACACCTTCAAGGGGAACCAACCAACCGAGATGAAGCAGAATCTTGCGAACGTCAAGGCGATTGAAGAGACACTCAAGGTGTCTAGATCGACGGCCGGGGTTGGCGTTGATCAAGGTGCATTTTCTGTGCTTGTCTTAGAGGCTCGAGTAACTGACAGTCGAACGTAGAATTAATATCTTCTGTGCCCACCGAAAATCATACTTTCATCTCACGCAATTTCACCGATGCTGAGATTGCATACTGCCGTGCTCAGCCGTCTTTCCGGGCGTCGTTTGCAGCTCGCTGGGTAGGTAAGGAAGCTGTATTCAAGTCCCTTGGCGTCCCGTCCAAAGGCGCCGGCGCGGCAATGAAGGAGATCGAGATTCTTCCGAATGAGGCCGGTGTTCCCGAGGTGACGTTGCACGGAAACGCAAAGGCTGCAGCGGCGGCGAAGGGAATTTCTACGATTCATCTATCTTTGAGCCATTCTGATGTAAGTTTCACTTCTCGCTCGCTTACCGGAGGAATTGTTCTGACTCTCGTTCACAGACTGTCGCTATCGCATTCGCTCAAACTTCCACTTCATGAAGGATTCGCCCCTGCTCTGACTTTTTTTACTGCCCATTATCGCATGTAAATATATACTCATCGCATTCTCTCTGTACAAAACTGTCACGCAGTAGATTTTTAGTTTTATTATAATCAGCTTTGACCACTGAGTAGAGAGGCGAACGCATCGGCAAGAATATGTATGATTGCTCAAGTCAAATCTACAGTAGGTACAAATTGTGTTCTTCGATGTAATCGACAATCCCTTTGGGGACCATCTGGCGCCAAGAGCTGTCTTTGGCACGGACTTTGGCACGGACTTCGCTGGAACTTAAAGTTTGGAGCTCATTATCTATGTCCACAATATTTATCTGGTTAGCCTCCACCCACTCCCGTGCGGCCTCAAAGATGGTAGATTCCCCCTGAGGATCCGCAAGCTCTACAACACGCCGAGTGCATATAATTCGAGAATTGTAATCATCAGGAGCAAAAAAGCGTCGCAGGGCTGCATGCATAGCCGTAATTGAGCCATTGCCGTAGTATCGAGGCGCAAGAAAACGCTCGAGCGTGTCGATACCTTGTACGAAGGTAAGCTGCGCTCCAGCAGGAAGAGCGGCGTGCAGTATCTCTGCTTTATGGACGAACGCTGGTGCGTCAACAAGCCCGACAGCAGCATTAACCTCATGCGCAAGGCGCACCATCATCTCCACACGCTGTACGGGCGACGCATCACCAGGGCGTGGAGCTTTGTCGGCGTTGCGGACGCTCAAAAGGAGAAGGCGCGCATCTGTCGGGGAGGATGCCGCCGGAAGTAAGGCGAGAGCCCGGTGAGCGAGAGTTGGTGGGTTGAAGGACGAATCGAGGACCGTAACGGGGAGGCCCGACTCGTCGGAGACGGTGGTATAGGTAGTGATCGAACCTGGGCTTGGAGACCAGTGAGGGTTTGGTTGAGGGTATGGCCAGCGTATGTGTGGCTTGTGAATGAATTCGACCCGTGTGGATCCTGCTTTCAAACGGCTGAGAGCGGAGGAAATCAAGTCAGTCGTGGTCGACATCATTGGTGTCGCCCAACCGTTGGCACTTAGGTGATCGATACATATTGGTCGCGCCGTGCCCGGCCATCCATGAATAAGTTAATTGCACTGGGGGGCAATTCCTCCTCTTTCTCACCATGACTTTGTACATACTTTTCTTGTGCCCAAATCTATGATGCCATATGGCTCGTGTACTCTATCAATTGGTGCTCTTACGACTCAACTGTTTCAATGACTCTGGCACGGGAATGCGAGTGCCGAGCGAAAGGGGTCGAAATACGCGAGAAGAAAACGAGAGATACGTAAGGTGGCCACCTTCCTTGTTCTCCATTCCATTCTTGCTCGCCCCTAAACTTATGCTGCATTCACCAAATGCACACAAACTGTGTTCTCAATTACAACCACAACATGCGGCGACTCGATGAACGACAGGAACTCGAGGCATTCTTTGATCAACTGGTGACACTCTTCCGTGCAGAAGATGTACCTGAAGAAATTGCCCAAAAACTTGTTGACCTAAAGGCTCCCATTCTTGGGCCCAGTATAAACACAATGGCAGCAGAGGACTTCAGTTTTGATGAAGCTATTGCTGCATTTGGCCTGGAGCACAAGCAGGATCTTCAGCATCTTTTCAGAATCCCCAACGCAGGGAAGTCCCTTGAGTGGCGTATCGAGGAAATCCCTGAGACAAAAGGCTTCACGATATCTTCATCACTGTGTAAGCCTTTTCTCCTATTCAACCATGCCATTTGTTGATGGTTGGTTGGAATAGCCCCTGTATTAGTCAACTACTCCAGGAACTTTCATCGGTCAAGTAAGGCAGCATGCCGAACTGCTCTGGACATCATGTTAAATGAGTGTTTGACAGTACTGGTGAGCATTGTACACCAGCCCATTCATGGGTAGTGTTTTTAGTCACCTTCACATCCATCAGAAAGGCAACCATTTGAAGTTGCAAGATCAGGCAACTGACAGTCACCTTAAACACAGCCCTACACCCTACAATAACATAAAAGTTTTTGGTGATGTCTCTTTCTCCCACATAATTTCTTGTCCAGCAAAGAGGAAACCTTTGCGATCTTTCCTGGGTACCATTGTCAAGGGGAGAGTCGACTTTGGAATAGGCCGCATTCTTGCTCGTGGTCCGGGCGGAATGCAATTCCAGTCCCTTCTTCTGGTCGTCCAGGCCAAAACTGCCCACAACCTCGTCCGAGAAATACCCGAGCTAGTAGTCTATTTAGGGGCACTCCATCAATCTCGACAGAAGAGAAACCTACACGACTGTGCTGTCTATGGTGTGGTATCGGATGGATTTTCATTCATGTTCTTAATGATTACACATGATGGGGTACTCAAAGAGAGCAAGCACTTCGAAGCTGTCTGGGGTGACACTCAGTCAATTCTCGGTTGCCTCAAATACATACTAGAGGCATCTGCGAAGATGGGCCCAAATGTGACACCAGAGAAGGATGGCGATGGGGGCAAGCCAGTGGAGGATTTCTGCGACTATGAAATAGATGTAGATGACCATAGTTATACTGCACCTCCAGATGAAACAGGCTAACCGTCTCATGGCCCTCATAGCCACTCAGCGATGCCTTGTAACATCCACCTACTTTTCACGCAATCATCCTCATCTCTCAAGTACAGAACTAGCTTGTTCTTTTAAGTACGACGAGTACTTTCTAGTTTACACAGTAGCGACCACGATGCCGAAGATTCCAACTCTCCGTTGCTTTGTGTACCCACTGCTCCCAGCTGCACTGCCTGCCCTGCGGCCCCTGTCCCTGTCGTCCCAACTCCTGTAACCATTTAAGACATATAATGGCAACTGTGGTGTTTACGGCGGGTTCGATACTTCAATTTGTTGGATCATGGAGGTATGTTGGGGATGTTGAAAAAATTTGGTTCAAGTATGATATGAAGAACGTGCTCAGCCTCAGCATCATGCCACATCAGCGAGATCAGCGGTGCGACCGAAACCACGGTAAACTTGTCATTTTTAAAAGCATTCCAGGACGACGATGAGGATGAGAACAGGTTGGCAATGTACCCCGTATTCGAGGAAGCTCGGGTTGACGGCTTTCAGTTCAAGGTGGGACGGGAAGATACGAGAACGAGCGATGGTGCATGACGATGATGATGGTATCTGTGAACACTTTAGTGCCTCGGGCAAGGTTTCGGATATCGAAACCTCGCCACAATGATGTTCCTCGAGTTGATGGATGCGCGCGGTAACCTGGTAACGAATCGTTGTCGTCGTCGTGTTCCTCAACATCCGAGTAATGCGGCGTAAGCGAGGAATGATTCCGTGGCCCGTGTATGTTGCCTGCGTCATCGTAGTCATTATCGTCATGGAAAATAGGGCTGCGCTCCGAGACTATTGTGGGCGAGATGATGAGAAGACAAAAGATAGTGTTGAACCACAGACAGCTCACCAGACTCGGCTACAGTATCCAACTAATCTCATGGTCAAATGCGTTAGAACGCCTTGCTGGTTCACTTTCGTGATGTGAATCCTCTTCCTCCACCTAGTAAGGGCCTTGTTTCTCGTGCAATGGGGTGGCAACAAACGAGGTTGGTAACACGTTTTGTTGTTCTTGCGTAGAGCCCGAGACAGATAGGCAGGAAAACTAGTGTCAGTTTAACTCTAGGGATATGCTTAAAGCCTTGAAGGCGTAACGGGAGTAGTGGCTATGACTCCGAGAGAAGAGACTCGCTCAACGCCGCTGGGACTCTTTAGGTTTGGTGCTGGATTTGTGCTTAGTGTGCTATGTTGCTCAGCGATTGGCCAGAAGTCGTGCAAAACGTCCTGTGATTCGCCACAAGCCCACAACTTCGCGTGGACGTAGCTACAGTGCCAGAATACATGTTCCTTTCTCAAAATACCGTGATTCGAATTGCGGTGACGGGGTTGAAATTGTCCGTCGACCGAGTGATTGGGTGACATATCAACTTCGGCAGCTCCGTTATTTTACTGTAAACTCTTTGGTGGCTTATCTACTCTAATATAAAGCCGCTCATTGCAAATGCTGACACATAAATCTCAGAGCTATCTTTAAGGCACGCTGACGTACATAAAGCTGACACATAAATCTGTTATCTGATCGCTTTTTCGTCCAAGCCTCAGAAAATGTTACATCTGATAAGTCATATGAGCTGACACATAATACATTGATCTCCATAACTGGTCCTGCTCCGCCCGGATTTGAAATTCTTATGTAACATTTTATTGTTCGTCACATCTTATTGTTCACCCATTTATGTGACACACAGACATATCTGCTGCAGCCAATGCCCAACAGTGTGAACTAATCCTTAGTTGTGGAGCTCTCATCTTCCGCTACAATGAAGTCTATATAAGTTCCACTGTTTTTTTGGCCTGTTCAATCTAAATTTCTCCTCATCGTTACCAATTGGCTCGCTTGGGAGGGGTAGCTGGGGTCTCACTCAGTTCTCGCGCTTTGGTGGCT
>QLOU01008960.1:0-14193 GCA_003313715.1 Russula abietina | reverse complement strand
AACATCGGAAATATACAGAAAAAAACATATAAAAATTGTATTACAACTGCCCTATATTCATTTACAATGGTTGTCATAAAGCTTGTGGTATTATACACATCGCCAATGCGCATTTGCCCTATGAATTGTGATAAAAGTAGCAGCTACCACTCCATATGTGACATGTCCGCATGTACCAGGTGACGTCGCGTCCCATAAAAGGCCACCAATAGCGTTCCGCGAGTAATGCATGGGTCGGGTAAAAACTCCGGTGACCAATATCGTCATGCGCTGCTGTCATGGCTGCCATGCGCTGAGCCTGATATAGCACCCATTTGTGAGCTCCTTGCAGGTCGCGCTTCCAAAGTACTCCGTCGCTGGTGAAGAACTGCGCGGCGTATCGAATTATAAGCTGCACTTCGTGGTCGGAGACGCCGTCTGGATGCTGCATAGTGTTTAGCCAGTCGTGCGCCATGATAAGTCTCCTGTCCGCGAATACCGCTGCCTCAGTGCGCTGCGCCAAATAGTCGGCGTCCGAGGTTCCTTCTTCGGGCTCTGAATTATCCACCGCGGGCTGTGTGACATGTTCCGTTGTAAAATTTCGCAGGAGGGCGATCGAGCGTTGTGAAGGGGTCGGATTAATCATGTGTGGGAATCCGTAAAGATGGTTGACCCAATCATCAAACTCGTCAGGGTCCTCTACGTCGTCGTCAAGATCTCCTGGCTGAGGGGGTCATCTCAATAGTCCGTCTGGCCCATGGACCTTTCCTGGTACGTGTCGGAGCTCAAAGTGGAACGCAAGAATTGCGACAATCCACCTGTTTACGCTGGCCGAAGGGGCTGTGTCCGGGTTGTTAAGCATGCCGCGAATGTACCTGGCATCAACTTCGATTATTAGATTTCGAACTCCGATGATAAAGATCTTGTAAGCGCGCAGAGCCCTAAAAAGACCATAGAGCTCGAGTTTCAGCTGAGAGAAGCGTCGCTCCCTATCGTTCAGAGGTAGCGAGCCAAAGCGTGCGTAGTAGCGTTTACGAGGGTTGTCAGGCGCTGCCTGGCAAAGATAGAATCCGACCGCAATAGGGGAAGTATCGACCGCGAGAATGACTGGAGAATCCGAAGCGTAATCGATGGGCTTGAGCGCAGGTGACTCGATGAGCACTTGCTTCAAGTCCTCCTGTGCTGCGAGTTGATCGGGTCCGAAATGAAAGGGAACTCCTTTTCTGGTTAGTTGAACCAGAGGGTTTGCACGTTTCGCAAAGTGTAATATGAACATGCGACAAACGCCAATCGTGCCTAAGAACGCGCGCACTTCTGACACATCTCGGCAAGGTCCCCACTTTGAAATCTTATCGACGTATTTGGGGTCGGGGAGTCTGCCTTGCGGTGTGCATCGGTGTCCAACTGCGACGATTTCAATTGACGTTCTGGAAGTGCTCCCAGATGAAGCGCCGAATTCCTGGGTTCTCCGGGATGCGCTCCTCTGTTCCATCGGGTAGCACATACTTCTCCGCCGGTCCCCGGATAGGGACGTCGTCGATGTAAGGAACTGTTACGTCGGGAATCTCTGGCTGCAGAATAAACGTGACATCGTCGTGGAAGATAGGCACCGAGTTAGTCCATCCCATCGGGAGGGTGACTAGCCTAAGCATGCTGAAAGGAGATTGGAACGTGGTTAAGTCGCGTGAGGATTCTGCGAGTCCTCTCTCGTCGTATCCGACGTATAGATCAAGCATGCCTCCGCAAGCGCGTCCTGCGAAGTGCTCTCCGATCTGGTCCGTAAAGGGTGTGACTCCAGCGTGCTTAATGGTAACTTGGTTGAGCGGTTCGAGACTGTGAACGATTCGGAGCAACTTTCCATCCTTCTTGACAACGCAGAACCATCAGGATCGGTATGAGGAGTTAGATGGCTCGTATACTCCTGCGTCGAGTTTCCGCTTAATGACTTTGCAAACTTCCTCGTAGATTCCAGGTGGAATCGGGATGTTGCGCTGAGTCCATGGCTTATGCGGGATCGTCGGAATCTCTATCGGGGGGAAGAAGTCTTCGCGGAAATGACCGTGCTCCTTGTCATTCCACGCGAATCCTTGCTCCTGAACGCTCATGAAGTGATGCAATAGGTTTCACTCTTCGGGTAGGAGGAAATCGCTATCGTGTGCTTTGTCGATAACCTCCTTGCGCTCTGGCGTATAACGTCCTACTGGTGTGTATGGGGGTGGCTTGGGCAAAAGGACTGGCATGTCCTTGAGCGGATCGCCCTTGATATTGCGTGTGATCCTAAACCTGCTTGGTAGCTCCATTTCTACCAGTTGGATTTTTAATGCTACCGGTTTGTACTTCTTGCCTGCAAAGATGGCTAAGGGTGTTCTGGCGTTGAGAATCGAGTATGCAGGGGCTGAGACGAGAGAATCGGAGGGTCGAGAAGTTATGGCACATTCGGAAGTCGAGAAGAAATTGTTTAACATAGAAGCTTCGGAGTCGCAAAGGGAGACATAGGTCGCTGCTACGTCTCGCTGTGTCGGGTTTATCGGTAACTGAGCGCATGCGTTTATATACAAGTCTTGGTTGTCTGCATCGAATTCCAGACTAAGTGCGAGCTCTCCTTGACAGTCGGTCAAATCATCGATACTCAAAAATCCTGCGAATGAGCGTGAGCAGGGCACTTCTTCTTCTGCCGCTCAGCAAAGCGAAAGCTGCCACGAGGTATGGTCGGAACTGTAGCCTTCTTTCCGGTGTTGGGGTCGAGGATGGTAACTGTCTGATTCTCGTCAGGAAAGTTCCGGACGACCAACTGCGTGAGGACGTCAAACGGTCTTCCCAAGAGAATGTCATACGCTGGGTTGCGAAGTACGTGGACCTGAAGATATAACGTGATATCTCCGATAAGAAAGGGCACATTTCGTGCTAGCCCGAGCGACTGGTCGACGCCTCCGTTGGCGGACATCATATTCAGTCGTATCGTAGGGTCGTAATGCAGCGCCAATGCATTACAGACCTCCTCGGACATCGCGACGATCTGGCAACCTGGATCGAGTATGGCTTCGACCTTATCCTGCCCATCGACCATGGGTAGGATCGCTCTGAGAGCGCTGGACTCTGCTGCTACTGCCGTGTCGGGATTGTTCGGGTTAATGAGGCCCGAGTTCTCGCGTAGATACGCCTCGTATGGATCCTCAATAACTGTCGCGTTCGGCGGGGGTGATCGCGGAGTCGCTGCGATAGACAAGGTAGAGCGGGGGGTACTGTACTCTGATTCTGATACCTGGTCTTCCTCGTCGGGGATTTCCTCTATTATCGCATGAGCAAGGGGGGCTCGAGGTACTGGTCCGGTCGCCTCCTTCGCTACTCGCCGTCTAACTGTCGCGTCCACCATCTGGCTACGTACTTCCGGTGCTAAAGAGAGTAGCTCTCTCTGCGTGACTGTGATCGGAGTCACCATGGCTCGCTCGTAGACTGCCTTCACGATCTGAGGATCATATACCTTCGAAGTATTATGGAATCCCGGTTCTCGACACGGTTCGACTGACTCTGGCGCGGACGGTCTGACGACTTCGGGCGGCCTACTGTACGTCGCATCTGGAGCCGCAGAATATGGGTGAGTCGGATCGACTGCAAACTCAACGCGTTTGCCCTTCTTGGCGCTGGACAAAGCTTCCTGCGCGGCCGAAGATGACTCTGCAACTTGTCTCTCCGGCTCCTCCTCACGACGAGATTCGCTGGTGGGCTCGCTACGCTCAACACATCCGCGCTTGTGGGGTGGCTGCGTCGTAATTACGACTTCTGGGCGAGGCGGGAACTGTCGCCTCTTCGCCGGATAACCAGTGGACTGCTGGTATGCGCTCTGAGTCGGATATCCGAGATAAGCCTGTCCTGCGGTCGTCATACGAGGGGTGACTTCCAAAAGCATGGACGCAAGCTGGCCAGGATTCTGCCAGTGGTACTCATCAATGCAATCGCGCAACCAGGTTCCCTGAATGCTCCTTGGAACCATAGCTCCCGAGGGAAGGACTACTTTCCCGTCGTGATTGCGCTTGCACTTCCTGAACCGAATGGCTTCCTCTACCACTTCGCATTCGCAAATGAAGTGACCCGGAACACTGCAGAAGTTGCACACGCTCATGCTGGGTCCTCCCTGAGCTGAAGGTCCGCTAGGCTTTGGTCGAGACACTCCGCCCTGAGGTGTCTGGGTCTGGATAGCGTTTTTGAACATCTCGCCAAGACTAGTGATCGCCGCGGTAAGCGCTTCAAGCTTGACTTGGGTAGGATCGGGGGGAGATGTCGGACTGGGAGTGATTCCTGTTCCTGGCGTAGGAGCGGTAATCGAAGACGCTGAGCCCATCAAGACGTAGCTCGTGGCTTCGTAGACGACAGACAACTCGTATGGATCGTCGGGAAAATGATCCACGAATTTCTGCTGAAGGCGCTGTTGTACTCTAGCCTCTAACTGGGGTTGTAGACCTCGCAAGAACGTTCGGGATTGTTCTTGGGTGGAAAGGCGATTTTTACTGATGAGATATCGCGAGACGAGGAGGAATCTACAATAATATTCCCCAAGGTCCATCACAGTAATAATTCCGGTGCGCGCCCAATGCCCGATCAGGGTGTCCAAGTCCTGGATCGTATAGGTGCGGTCTCCGGTCACTCCTGGGTAGAGCTTATAAACTTCCGCTTTGAATTCATCGAAAGTCTTTGTCTGATCAGACCATGCTTCGGTGGTTTTCCAAAGCTGTTCTGTCCGTATCTTCAGATACTTCATCGCCGCTTGTTTCCGCTCGTTCTGATCGACAACCTGATGAAGGTCCAAAAGAATCTGGAGGTCCGAGAAATACCTCTCCAGTTCTTCCGGCTGAGTGTCGTCGAACTGAGGAGCTGATCGCTCTGTGCGTGCGGGGAGATTAGATAACGCCATTTGATTCGCGGGTGGGGGATGTGGAGCTGGTACGTGGGGTACTGGTGGGTTTACTGGAACTGGTGCTGGTAGTGGTGGAACGGGTGGTTGTGCTGCTGTAGCTGGCTGAGGTTGCGGTGGTACTGGCTGTTGTACTTGAGTTTGCGCTTGAGGTTGTTGTTGTACTTGGGGTTGTTGAGGGGTGATGGTAATCGTTGGTTGGCTTGTCGAGGAAGTCGGATTTGCAAGATTTGTCGGTGTATAAGGTGGTGGGGCTGTCGTAGTTTCTGAACTTTCTACGATAGGTTGTTGAGTTGATAGAGGAGATGGAATGGATGTCAATGATGATGAAGCTACTTGGGCTTGTTGTGCTTGAGCCCTTGATCTTGAACGCGTAACTCTTGACGCCGTTGGTGCTGATCCTGTCGATTGCGACAGGACTTGAGTTACTTCTTCTTCGCTTGAGGGCTCCGCCGAGGTTATAAGCGGACTTCCGCTAAAATCGCTGACTTCACTGAAGTCACTAGAAAGAGAGACCGGTGTTAGCGTTCCGATTGGGGTGAAAGTACCTGGGATAAGTGGATCTGGATCCACTCCGGCCGCTATAAGTTCATCATACAGTGTGCGATCGGGCACACGGTTCGTAATGATCGCAGTCGGAGACTACTGAGACTTGAAAGATGACCTCCCCACGTTGGCCACCAGAATGATAAGCGTACAAGTCACCTAGCACGTCGGGGGAGAGTCAAAGAGAGGAGAGATAGTGGTAGAGATCGAAGCAGAGTGGGAGAGAACCGAGAGAGGGTGTGTGTGTGTGTGTCGAGAGGAAGGGAAAACCAAAAGACACAAAGATCTCCTATGTCGCCCAGAGAGTCCTAAGAAAGACAGAAAGAGCAATGGGGAGAGGAGAGGGATCGAAAGTAAGGCCGTCTATGAAGACCAACCCCCAATAACCTAAGATCGTCGGAAAAGTCGGAGGATCGGAAACGCGTCCGATCGATATCCTGCCTGTCGGGGGTGCGACTTGTGGCTTGAGTCGGATTCGGGAGGTCAGTAAGTCTAGCAGTAGTCAGGACGCCTCCTAGCCTGAATACTAAACCAAATAATAACGCTGTATATGTCGCCTGGGAACCTGGGAAGGAGTCTAGACTGCCTAGACTGTCGCTATGTCGCTATCGCTGTCGCTGTCACTACCTGTCAGACTGTCGCTAGTCCGCTGCCGCCTAAGATACACTAGATACGCTGCCTGAGCTTCCTGGAACTGATGGAGTCGCACGCTTGACTCAATCACTGTCCGGAACGCGCCGCTGATAAGAGAGAGAACGAGAAGAGAATGAAAGAGAAGAGGGAGGGGACGAATGGTGGCTCTTAGGTACTGAAGAGAGACCTGTCGTCTGAGGTGAATCGTCCGTCGAACCAGGAATGATGATTATTCTTCCTTTTGTATTGTATGCTATCCTCTCCTTTATATACTCGCTACTAAAACGGTCCCATACGACGCTGTACATCATTTCAAGGCCTTTCCTCGCCGTCCAGTGCATCCTCCAACTGATCCTCCTTTGCCCAATGACGTTCCGACACCTTGTCCTTTCTGCCCTTCGCTTCCGACGCCTGACTCGATACAAAAGACCGCCCCGGCCTCTGGTCACCTGTCCCGATCATCTGACCGCTTTCCCCCTGCTATGACTCGACCCTACTATCCAATGCTCTTGTTCTTCTCGTAAGCGGCGTCTGACCGTAGACGTAATTCCGACTCGTGATCCAATGAGGCGCTGTCTCGCTTGGTACGTTATCTGACCACGCTTCGGGTCCGACCGACTGGCGAAGCTTTCGGAGTTCCGCCCGACACTCTTGGTCGCTGACTTCTACTCTCCTAGGCATCCCCGGTCCGGTGACCCTCGGCCTCGTTGGTCCGCTATTCCACACGCTGCCGCACACACTGCTCATCACCATTGCGCAGGTTCGTGTAATCTTTCAGTTACCAGCTGAATATGGTCGTTTTGACATTCCACTGGCTTACGTTCAGTGGTATACACCACTGCAATCATATATTCCCTCTCTTGGAATGTACCAAGTTACCCGCTCATTTCGAAATCGATCTCGACGCGCGTCCATTATACCTGTGAACCAAATTATTCGAAGTTGTCACCTTATTCTGAAATTTGGCACCAAAATTGGGCGTACATGGAACCCTGAAAGTGCTTTGGACTCTGTAGAGACTTATTACTTGAATCCCGACCTTCGATTACACGACTTCATAATATTTAGATACATGGATCCAATGTCATCTCAGACTTAACTTGCACGCACGAAATCACGAATTAATTTCTCTCGCTTCTATATTTAAGTCTTGTTCTCCGTCAAATCTGAGTTCTTGAGTACTCAGATAAAGTAGACTCACAGCACTCGCCAGTATTGTTCTGTCTTCTCGCTTTATCTCTGCGGTTTTTCTGTAGTAATCTATACAAATGTAATCATTAAATAGATGCATTGTTTCCTGTAGGGCTATATAGATATGACATTATATATAAATATCAAAAATTACATAGAAGCGTCATTTTTCGTAGGGCAAGGTAAACACGTGAAGGTTAAGTAAGCACAACAGTCTCTACTGGGTTTACAGGGCCTACGAAGACACATAACATTTACATAATATATGTCATTCTATGGTCAGAATATTTTTTGCTGATGTGCCTTCAACATTCTCAACGGCTTCAACGGCCTCAACCCCCATGCCTGATTCCCTTACTAAACACCGCCACAAGTGGGATGTCCTCTGCATCACCCTCGACGTGACATTCTACACTGCCCCTTCGACTCGGCTAGCATCCCCACCGCACTCTGGTCTAACGCTCTCAGCCACTTTCTCCTCGCATCCATCCACACCCGTTCCCTTTCCCTCTTCACCCCTGTGGACAGCCCTGCCACCCCTAATTCCGCTTTCCTGCCTGCTCAGGCACTCAGGTCCTCATTACCCTTGCTCTCTCCAGCGCAAAGACTGGTTGTCCTGCTGCAGGCCTGAAGAGTGGTAAGCATGTAGGGCCTTGAATACAACTGCCGCAAACACAGCTGGGGTCATGGCTGGAGAGATATGCGAGAAGGTGCTCAAGGTCTGTATTTTGAACATTTTTCCCGCCCAGGGGGATGGGTGTATTCAAGAGAGTTCCTTGGGTATGAGACTGAGCTACCCGTGCAGAGCAGAGAGGTACCGGATACGTGACCATGGACACCACAATGATTCACTCTAACCTGCAGCCTTAGCGTCTCACTACATCGCTCGCATCAAACCCTCATGCCCATCCTCACCAATACCCTCCAACTCGTCCACATCGACTGACTCCACACACACAGCAGTGTTGACGAACCCATACCCATGCGCCTCCAAATTGAAGCTTGGAAATGGTCATGGCAACGGGTACACCCACAACCTAGCTTCTCCAACACTGGTGTCTTAATGACACTTCCTCCCTCTGCACCTCATCTTCCTGCGCAAAGCAACAGCAGTGTGGTGCACACAGTCCTGCCCACCGCAACAATGGCAAGACAAAATCTACTTCAATGGGGTGTTGCCTAACTCCGGGTGGTATCTGAATTGGGGACTACGGCGTGAAAGAGGGCAGTAGAAAATGTTGAGTGGTTGTGTAGGGATAACAGGCCTTGGTGACTTGTTTCTGTCAGTTTTGGTTGTCAGTGTAACATACGTAATTACTGTATCACCCCATTGTTCAATCTTGCCTTCTGTTGGTACAGTAACACCGCAGCTGAGCGCTGAGCGCTGATATATGCTGATAGCCCATAGGTCATGGCACACGTAATAGGTGGGCCAGACTTATGTAATGCAAAAACTGGAAATTTCACCAAGTCAATTATCTTTCCATTTGATCAATTTTTTCGATCACTGCCATATTCATTGCAAAGAGCTGTAAATGGGACAACAAAGTTATAAAAAGAGTCTTTTATACATCTCCAAGTCATGGTCATATTCAATAATTGCTAGTGCCTCAACACCCTTCGGCCACTGGATATCATTTGATATCAGATAAGGGTATTTTGCCTGTCCTTGCTCTCCAGCCCAGTTAAAGTCAATCAGTTTCACTTCCCTTGTCTTTTTAACCATAACATTTGGAGATCGGAGATCACCAAATACCTGGTCGTTACCGTGTAACAGCTCGAGAGCCCTCTTAATCTCCGATTGCACTTCTTTTCTCGCTTTGTGGTCCATGTTTGCCTTCGCTGTAGCAAGTGTTTGACCCTCGATGTACTCCATCACAACCATAGAAAGAGAACGATTTGATGGTTTTTCGTTCTCAATCCATGGTGATCCATAATACAAAAGCTTTGGTGCTAGCCCCATATTCGCGAGCAGGTCGTGTGCCCTTGTTCCATACCGGTCAACGAATTTCACCACAATGTCTCTGGCAGGCTCTTCACGGGTCCGTGCGCGTAGGGTGACGCAGTCAGCACCGTTTTCCAAGTAGCCAACGTATTCGAAAGCGACCAACCGGCGATCTTCATGGTAGGTCGTAATGGAAGGGAAATATCGTGAACAGAGAGGCGACGTGTCGTCGGGCTCCAGACCCCCGTAGTACGAGCGGAGTTCTTTGACGCTGAGTTCCAGTGCAGAAAGAATTCTGGCGACATATCTGATGTGTAATTCATTGTGGACGGAGTCTAACCCAACCCAGATGCAATCGGTCAGACGTTGGACTACCACGATATCTGTAATGACGACCCCAATGACCGTAATCCATGGGCCCGCCGTCGCTATGAGAAATGTGGGGCAGCAGGTGGCATTTCGGATTTTCTCAAACTAACGATCAATCGTCAGAGAAGAAGATGAACCAGGACTCATCATCCTACCTTGGACTGAGCCCAATGACGAACCGCTGATAATCCAGCTTGCGTTGATGGATCACAACTCCCATCACCAATCTCATTTTTATCCTCCTTGAGAAGAAGTAATATGCGTCCTTTTTCTGTGACCCATTCGACAATGCCATCAGCGCATGTGTTGTCGTCATTCATAATTGTTTGTATGTCGACATCAAGGATTTTGCCGAGGAGCGGCGTCAACTTCGCCGTGCGTGTGCTTTCTTTGGGATAGATTGCGGTTGCGGCCTTCATGTAATCCGTTGTTTTCCGAATCATGTCGTCGTGAAGAATAATGCTTGTGTCCGAGATGGCATCAAAAAAATGCCCAAAAACCGGGTGAAACAGTTCGATCGGGGGTGCGACGCTCGGTCTGGGTTTTCCTGCCTTATACCGGCCATCGTAGATGGAATAAGCAATCTGGGATTTTATGTATGAGGAAGATTTTGCCGACTCGCTTGGGGTAGTCGCATTCAAGATGCGTGAGACGACACTTTCAAACCCTATTAGAAATAGGTTATCAGGGCCGATCTGAATGAAGAGAGGCGCGAACTAGTTTGCAAAGCGCTGATTTCATCTCTCCTCTCCTCTTCTTTGTCCGCGGCAGCCATTCCTACTGGACCACAACGATAAGATCAGACACCCCAATGCGCCAATGACGAAGATGGGAGGAGCAGGGATTGCGGATACAGTCGGTGGTGAAGTGACGAGGTGAAAGGCATCGAAGGAGGAGAAAATGTTGTATGGAAATGGAAGTGGCGCACAATGAAAGTGATATCGTCAGCTCTGTAATGAAGAGGAACACGGCATCACGGAGACGTACCGATCGATGGCTTCACAATGATGTGTAGGTGTCCTTCCTCAGGTACGCCCGAGAAGACTTTCGATAATCTATGCATTGGCAATAACTGCTCTTGATCGGCAAAGTCGACGTCGCTGAGACTGTGGACGTCGGAGACCGAAGTCTTCCAGAGAACGAGAGTGTTGGCAGGAACATAGTCAAATGCGGGCTTCTTTTTCTCTTTGATGGTATCCTTGAGGGACCCCACTGACTCGTTCGCCGCAATCTTGACAGGAAAGATGCGATCTGGAGTGTCTCCGAGAACCCAACAGTTCAGTTCCAAGATAGTCGGTGCAGATGGCGTGATTGAGGGCGCTTGATGGAATACAATCAGCGAGTATAGATGTAACACGGTTACGATTACTCACCAGGTAGAGGCGGCGGTTGTACGACAACGTGAAGAAGATCGCGCTGAGGAGAAAAAACGTTTCCCAATTCTTGTATGGGCGAAGACAGGGACTCTTCCTCAACGAGGGTTATGGATTCAATATTCTCTTTGAAGTTATTGTCGATACGAACGGAAACTTTCCAGAGAACGAGAGTGTTAGCAGGAACGTGGTCAAATGCGGGCTTCATTTTCTCCTTGATTGTTTCTTTGAGATCCGCGATGGATTGGGTCTGATGAAGTGTTACTTGAAAGACATGGCTGGGATCTTGGCTAAGGACTAAACAGTTGAGCTTCAAGGGGCGGGTCATGACAATGGATGCGAACCAACGTAACGAGTTCCGACTTACAATTCCGCACTTAATCGCATAATACGTTCTCACGCAGAACGAGACATTGGCGCATCACATGAGTACTACTTTGCACGTCTAATCTTTGTCTTGGGGCAGCAAGTTCACAACAGCAGGCCTGTTGTGACCACCAGCTACACGGATCGCTGCAGCGAGCCCGAGAGGCCGAGAGCCCTACCTGCCCATGCAGCTCACCTCTCCGGCTGGATCCGCAGGCTTCGCCCGACGAGCGCAGACTGTCAGTGCTCCACACCTGCCCCTGCACCTAGCAATCCTCACGCAGCGTTTCTCAACAAGATCCTTCTTAATATGATCGGTTCTTCTCTCATACCAGATCTCTTAAGCCTGACACCCCTATTATTTACCAACTGCCCACACACATCTTTGTACTTTACATACTGTACTTGTAACAAATATGGAAAAAAAAAACTGGGAAACCCACCTCGAAAAAGTGGACAGCGTGAGAAAGTTATTCCTAAAGCAGTACACAAAGTTTTTCCAACGTTAATCGCATTCTTTTCATCAGTATCCTTCCCCAAAAAAACTGGCTAAGGAATTGGTCCAAAACTCCGGTCCCGGGAGCACTTGCGAGGTGGTGATAGGCACTGTAGTACACTACACCTTATTTGCCCCTTCTAGTCTTTTCCTACAAGAACTCGAGGTTGTGTAGAAAATCCGTGCTATTGGAATATCACAAAAAGGTACAGCGAAGAACCTAGGGTTATGTACATCGTGAAACTCGCCCGCGAGCACGTGCATTTAGAACTTGACCGCTATAGTTTAGTTATTGATGCTGCTGTAGGGCCATGGCTAACACCTAGCGGTGGCGGGTTCAAAAAAAAGCGTGCTGGGGAATTCCACCCGCCCAGTCCCATACCAGGGCCTTCCGCATTCGCACCGCTGCGTTCTATGAGCACCGCATGTAGTTGCATGCGTAGCCCAGCGACAACCTGACGCATTGCCGCAAGTTCTGCAGCATGCGCGCTCGCAGCCATCCGTGATCGTGCGTCGTGGTTGAGCAACGCCGTGCGCAGAGCAGTGAGTGCTACGGGCAGGGAGTACCCATTCATCGTGTTTGAAGAAGTCGGCCCAGAAATGTCTCCAGGCGGCGGCGGGAAGTAAGCTGCGAGGTCTGAGCGTGAGGTGCCAGGTTGTGGACCATGCACCGCATTAGAGATAGAATCGAGGGTTGTAGAGACGCTTGGATCTTCAGCAGATGTGATCTGCACGTGGACTATATGATCGGCTGGGGGGTCGTGATGAACGCGCCAAGGGTACGCTGGTGTGGAGGTGGATGAAGATGTTGAGAATGAGTAGGACGGGGATTGCGAAAATGCCTGCGATTGGGGAAATAGAGGGGCCGACTCTGGCCCAGCATCTGGACGGTACCAAGGGCCAAGGGCACCTTTGACGGCCTGGAGTTCGTGTCGCATCATGGAGAGCATACCCTCAACAGAATCAAGCCGAGCACGGAGGCGTGCGTTCTCTGCTTCAAGCGCTGCAGCCCGTGCATCTGAAATACGGAAAAACCCCTGGAGCACGACATATGGGCAATTTCGTAAATGTGTCTCTCTGAGTGCCATGCGTACTCCCGTCCAATCGCAGCCATAGGAGGCTTGCTCGCAGGCCACAATTGCAGCAGGGCACACCTCCGCGTGAGCCACAGTTTCTGAATGCAAACTTTCGACATTGCAAAAGGGACACCTGACTGTCTCCATGGAGCACGCCTGGATATGTGCCTTCGAGCAGATGAAAAACAATGGTATTCTGGAAAAATAAAGGCAAGGGCACTCACCCCAAGCTCGAAAGCTTTCAGCTCCGTTCCACAGCTATCGCAGACAACAGGGCGGTGAGGACAAAGTGAACTATCACCAAGGATGTCCTTTCTGAACGTCTTTCTCGAACAGGCAAGGTCGGGACACTGTTCCTCGGTGAAGAGGCATTCATCTTTCAGGTGTGCTGCGAGAAGCTGTCTCTGGCACGTAAACTCGCAGCCGGCTTCTCGGTTCAGACATTCGACAGTAAGTTCGTCTACCATCTAAAGGAGATTAAGCTGAGATAGACTGACATTAGAACGAGTACAAACATGTCGGATGATTGGGTTGCTTGGTACCATGTCCCGAGGAGATAGTGGAGAGCGATCAATAGGACAATGAGGAGAAGCTTGAAGGGCAGAGTCGATACAGCCACGGCAAAAGCTATGTGCGCAAGTTCGACTCGTAGTTGGGTCTACGAAGGGCATTCTAAAGGGAGGTAGTGAGGGAGCGGGTGGATTGAAAGTGTGAGGCAAAGACTAACCGACATATACAACAAAGCAGGTTAGAGTTGGGAGAGTGAACGTAGACGTAGGAGTGCGAGGATTTCAGCCGGTTGTCGTAGTCCGAGTCCATGATGTGTGGCATCCCGCGTAACCGTACTGTATCGGGTCAAACCCGACGAGCCCACTCCTTGCTCGCCTCCCGCCCTCATGCCAATTATCGATTTCCGCTTCGTAGCCCTCATCGTCACAGCTGTGGCAGTCACCCACGGCACCTATTATTCCCTACGGAATTCTACCTATCTTGACACCTCTGACCCCATCCTCACTTCCCAACCGCATCCCCTAGCCAAAACGCACATCTTAGCCTCTAAACGCAGTCTCCTTAATGTCGTCTTTCTGAAGTGGTCCTGGGCTTGGACTACTACCGCGTTCCTTCCTCTCCTCTTTACATCCTCGATCAAGCGTACTCGTAGGTTGCTTCAATGGGCCTTCGCCAGTATCGCTTGGTTCATCCTCACCTCCTGGTTTTTCGGACCAAGTCTCTTCACTCGTTTAACCGCTGCATCCGGCGGCGAGTGTGGGCTACATATAGGGAAGGCATTTGTTCTCATCCCCCAGACA
>QLOU01008956.1:4285-17085 GCA_003313715.1 Russula abietina | reverse complement strand
CGCCGGACAGCCAAGTTGCAAAGACAATAACACTGGCTAGGTTCATAACCAAGCCGTCTGTATTCTGTCTCCACAGATGCCTCACTTCCCGTTTTCTTTTCTCCTCTCCTTCAAATCTTTTTCCTTTTCGTCACTCCCCCTGTCTTTTTCATTCTTCTTTGGTCTTTATCCCTTTTGTCTGCTAACATCCCCACCCTGTACCTGGCATGGCCACGGTCAGCTTAGAGCGGATCGAGCCTCAAAACTTGAGACGTAAATCTAGTGCCGCGATAGAGTGGAGGACAATCCCCCCCACCATCAAGGTCCGGCATAAGAAGCGCCCGCCACCGATTACAATTCAGTGCGCTGCCCTCCGCTCCTCACGGACTGTCGCTGAAATGTGACCTTCAGTTCAAAGCGGTCATTTGAACAGCTTGTATGGACACCAGGTCCTATCAGCGCCTCGACCCCAGCAACAACAGCTACAACAGCATCTTCTGCTACCATCTTCACGCCGTTGACATCTTCTGCTCCGACGGGCACACCCTTCAGGGAATTTTCGTCGAGTGCCACTGCGGGGCAGGAACCCCGCACCCCGTATTATGCGACTCCAGGATTTCAGCAATCTCCAATCAGACCAGATGATATCAAAGTACCAGCCTGGCCCTTACCCTTTAATAAACTTGTCCCGCAGGTCGGGAAAACCACTTTGGAGGTTGTCACTGAGCTGGAATATGTCCCCGTTGGGGAAGACGAGTACGAGAATTGCGAAAGTACGTACATCACGCACAGCACCACAAAGTCGAGCTCCTATGCTACCTTTTTTTTTGCAGTCCCTTCACCACCCCTATCTCCCACTGTATACTTGACCCTGCATCCATGGACGTTGCCAGAATACCTGCTACTCTTATCGATTAAACCTTCCGGCAGTAAAAGTGACGACATCAGCTGGGATGAGGTAGCAAGTAAACTAAACGCGGATACAAGATACCCACAGCGGAGCGCTTGGGACTGTTGGCACCGGTGGGTTGTGCCGTGGTGCCGTCCCCAGCAGTCTTCAAAACCAAGGCGAAATACATACCCTCACGCGCCAGGCGTGCAGCATGAGTATAAATTCGCAGATCTTGAAGGTCTCATCGAGCTGTGGGCACCCGTATCAGGAGCATTGGGGACATCACACGGAGTTACATACGAGTCTCCACATATATTCCCGGCACCCAAGACACCAGCGACACAACCCCGTCGAGCGTGGGGGCGCGCGCACCATCCAGGTGCGCATTCTGCCCTTCTCATATCATGCGCATGTTCCTTATGGACCATAAAAGCGTATCCACCGCATTCGGCACCTCCGAATGTGCCCTCACGTACTCTGGGCGACGCCTGTGAGCGCGGACTAGCACCGTGGTTCACCATTAGTGCAGTCAACACGCCTGTACTGCAGCGCGTACTTGAAAGCCAACCCGACCGTACAGAAAATTGGCTACCCCCACATCTACGTGGACGCACGGTCCCCCCACCCCCCTTTTTCCCGATGGGGGTGACCCCAGTCTCTGGATGATGGAAACCAGCAAGCGCCGGCACCGTGAGACGGAATGTACTTATTGTTATTTGTGTTACATGTAGGTTTGGAGGTTGTTATAGTTAGCGCCTGCTTTTTGTCGATCTGAGTTTGTACAGTTGTCCTCCTCTCCCACGTGTTGAATGTAATTGTTGTCGTGCATGGCCCGCATGGGATGAACCCTGAGATGATTTAACGGAGACTGTATATTAATTGATGGGAACCGAGATCAACTGTTATTGGAATATGAGCGACGTTCTGTGTTTGCAAGCATGCACTAGTTCCGAGAGCTTGGCAACGAGCAGATGCAATACACATCACCAAGGGACTGGTGGTGAGAACAGCACTACCAATCGAAGCAAATGTCAAAGCGCTGCGGGTCAACACCGACTGAGCTGTACATTGAAGGTAATCATGATAGGAGGTACAGGGTTTACGAACTTTGATGGATAACGCGAAGGATGACCATCTATGGTGGAAAGGAACACAACACGGGACCTGACACGGCCTGACACACTGCGATTGAACACGCATATAGTAACAACATCGGAAATTGGACTCTTTTGGGCTTCAAGTGAAGTGGCTTGTACTACCTACGAAGTTGAGTTTGGGGTCTCTGGCTCACGGTCATATTGTAGACATATGTATGTCACGTTAATCATGGCGACGTATCTGGGGTGCAAGAATCCCTTTGCCATTACAGCGGTGCTAGTCGAGACTCAAGAGCAAGAGACTGATCCAGAGCATCTGTCTAAGGATTAACTGCAAGAGATAACCGACACACTAGTCTTCCAGTCTTTCATAGAGCCACTGACTATGTGCGGGCGTGATCAGACCCCGATGGCGATTGATTTAGCAGTAACTTCGTACAGCTATGTCCGAGTTGGTTCCGCAGGTATCGAAACTATCTGTGCACGGAAGATGATGTCCCAATTGCTGGGCGAAAATAAGTCAAGGCGATGGATCACTAGCAACTTCAGTTGACCCGGAGCCCAAGAAGTTACGAGAACATAGCGCTGTATGATGAATGATCGTGATGACATGGGACGCAAGGTCTACCTTTCGTAGAACATCAGGGACGAAAAGTCTTTGCGAGCCTGTAATCGGGCCGATTATCGATCACCGTTTGATAAGACCAGACTCAAAAAGCTTAAAGGGTTGAACGATGGGGATAACTGCAAAGTGTGAGTACTGTTTCATGAACGGAACAATAAGAGAACCGGACAGTGGCGCTTCAGCCTTAGTCCCATACAGTATGGTTAGTGACGGCGGCGTAGCGAGAGCGATGCACGAGGCAGGACTAGATGAATGACACGGGCGCCTCGATTCCAATCATCCTCATCCGGGTAACCCGGTTGCCTGTGATAACGCTCGTACACACGATAGTGGTAATTTGACAGCGTCCATGAGACCATGAGGTGTAACCAATCAGTCGGGAATCTCCTGACATTATGAGTTTTCTCCACTGAACCTTGAACACCGTTAGAGTACTCGTCTAGCCTGAATCCAGTTTCGACTATGATGTATGCCTTCTTGACTTGTCTGAAGCGCATATTCACACTGTAGAGAGCATATTACTTTTCGTCTATGGGCAGACTGTCACCTCTCAACTGGATCAGCAATTTGGAATTAGCAGAAGTACCTGGTATGTACCTGCGATGCGCTGTGATTGTTAGAGCGATGACGGATACTTATAGAAACTGAAGATGCTGCGAGATCCCCGAGTCAAAACGGTGGGGTATTCACAGTGGCACCAAGTCTCATGATCTCACGGTTCAGATTGATGAACTGAGTTGAAAGCCAGCGTGTTCGCAGGTGATTCTACACCGATTCGATACGATAGTACAGTGATGGATGTGTCTATCAAACATCAAACGGTTTCTTCTGATCCGCTGGTCGTTTGACAACACTTGAATTGGATGTAGCCGTAGCATCATTCCGTCGGAGGCGTGGGTCCGAATCTACATCTACACGGATTGCTTACGTCAGATTAGAACGCGCAAGCGCAACGCGTCTGTCTGGCGGAGGGTAAACTGGTAAACTGGTAAACCTCGACACGACATCATGGACCACTTTCCAACTAACTGGGGTCGCCCGGTGAGTCTGAGGCCCAAAAATATCTCGTTCTCTATGCCGAAGTGATGGATATTCTTGTAGAAGTATGACAGTTTCGACCACCACGCAACATTTCCCATTCATAACCGAGGTCATGCCCAGTCGACGGCATCCAATGGTGCCGTGCAACGTACACAGTGTGTCCCTTCAGGCCTCTTCCGGTTCTTCTCATTCAAAACCTGCATCCAGACAACCCATAGTCACTGGCACCTCCGTCCTCGCCATCAAGTACAAAGATGGTATCATGATGGCTGCAGACAACCTTGGTTCGTCATCTTCAACCTTTATCACGTTCTTTTTAGTTAATATCTCTCCGATTTAAGCATCCTACGGCTCTCTTGCACGCTTCAAAGGCGTGCAGCGCCTACATCCCGTTGGCGATTATACTGTCGTTGGTGCGAGTGGAGACCTATCCGACTTTCAATACCTTCAGCATATCCTCGATGGACTTGTTATCTCCGAGGAATCTAATTTACAAGATGGGCATACACTTGGCCCCGCTGAAATACATGAATATCTGTCGCAAGTGATGTACCGAAGGCGGTCGAAGTTCGACCCGCTGTGGAACTCGTTGCTCGTTGGCGGCGTTAAAGATGGGAAGAGGTGAGTACTTGTCCCTCTAACCATTGCTTTCGGACCAGGATTCACCAAAGTTTATCTCTACCGAATCAAAAACAGGTTTTTGGCGTTTGTAGATTTACTTGGCGTGACTTACTCTGCGTCGACACTGGCAACTGGTTACGGCGCTTATATTGCCCAACCGCTTCTGCGCAAAGCCGTTGAAGGTAGAGAGGACACGCTTACTGAGCATGAAGCACGGACAATTCTCGAAGATGCGCTTCGCGTGTTATTCTATCGAGATGCCCGTTCCATCAACCAGGTACTGTGCCTTGCATCCTGTCCGTGACAGTCACGCTCAATTGTTGTGGTTCGCAGTATCAAATTGCGACAATAACGGCGAACGGCGCAGACATCTCGGGTTCCTTGAAACTCGAGACCACCTGGAATTTTGCGGAGGGAATAAGAGGCTATGGTGCCCAGACGCAGTAGAGATGTACCCACTGCTAACAATACAACCACTCCTGTACTTAGTTATGCACCCCGCCAAGATGCCACGGCTCAAGCCTGACATCGCTTTTTGTGCATGTGAATATGATGAATCTAGATAATGATGTGCAAAGACGAATACAGTACCAGGGAAATGTTACTGCTGCTCTGACCAATCATCCAATCATTTCGACGGGTTATATTGAAGGCCTAGGTTCTTTGCGCAATCCTGCTCACTTACCTTGAATGTGGCAGCATGATGGGGTCAATTAGTACATCATAAGGGTTCATTATCCGCAAAATTACTGAGTAAAGATTAACCATGGGGTCTCTACATGACAAAAACGACTAAGCTACAGATTTTGATCAATTGCAATTAAGTAATGCAAACGAATGGCGTAAGGTGAAGGTATGGATGAGACTATACATTGGTAAACGTGAACATTGATTAGTTGAAGGAGGCGAAACAAAGCGGAGTTGCGGCGCTCGATATGGTCCAAGGTCATACAGTACCATAGCTCGGGATGCCGAAGGAATGGTTTCACGGACCGGCTAGCTCTCAGAATAAGGTGGTGGGAAGTCGTTCATACCCCCGTCGTGATGTTGGGTAGTCCCGCAATCGTCCGCTTCGCAGCACATGCTGCCTTCGGAATGAGCCGTAGACTGTCGATTGTCATGTACGTACGTTCGTACGTCATCGGCTGAACATTTCCGGCGTAGTGGGCGTCTATGGCCAGATTCACGGTGTGCCTCCTCTGCCTTTGTAGAGCGGTGCCGCCGTACTTGAGGTCCTGAGTACGGTCCCGTGGGTGGTATGGGGAGTGGGCGGATGGAGGAGCGGGATGGTCCGCCCGGTGTACTACTATGCGAGCTCGGGGGCGATACGTCGGCCTGAACATCGGTGTGGACACACAGTATTGGCACCGGGTCAGAAGTTTCGATCGGCTCCGGTTCCGGAAGGGGCAACGGTGGAGGCGGAGACTGGGGGGCATTCTCCACGCTAATATCCAGTACTTCGGTTGACTTGTTCCATTGCTTCGTTTCTGAGGTTTCATCAGATGCTTGTGCCACCGACGCAGTGAGAGCGTCTGCACCACCGAGATCGATGCTCCGTGATCGATGGTTCGCAACAACTACGACACCGTGGCACCCAAGGAAATCGCGCCGTGCCCAACTTTGATGTCCCAGGTCTTGAACCTCTGCAGTCTCTGTGGGGCGACGACGGTGTCGCAAGAGTAACCAGAGGAGAACGAGCCCGATAAGAAGTATCGCCCCAGCAGCACCTAGACAGGTGCCAACAATGACCCCAACATGGTGATGTGAGGTTTGTGGCACGCTAGCCGCGGTAGAGATGGAAGATTGTCTCGCTGCATTATCGAAACACAGAGCGGACGACAATGTCGGTATCCCTGATGGTCGCACAAAAAGGGAACCAGTTTCGCATGATGGCGATGTCGTCAATGTGGTCTGCAAGCACAAGTGAACAAAACCAAAAAGAAAATGTCAGCGGAACGAATGATAGACTTGTATAAAAATGCCCCACCGCATCGCAGACGGGCCACTCAGAAACTGCTGCTTGGAATAGGAGAAAAGAAGCGGCAAACGAAAAATTAAGGGAACGATGCATTGAGGGCAGGGAGGAGCGTGCCACGAACAGGGTCGCAAGGAAAAGCGTTCAAACGGAAGGGGACGAGAAGAACGTACAGTAGTTATAGCCATGGATAAACGCTCATATGGATCTGGCGATCTATGCGCGCCGCTCTTCTCGCCGCCAAGTCAACTAGCTGCACTTCTTGGAATTAGCGCGCATACTAGTATGGGTCCGGGGAACCTTGAACTTCATATTGCTGAGAACCTGTCGCAGTTAGTTACATACCCTCCAACCATCCCTAAATGTACTGTACATACATGGCCATCGATGCAGCAGACCTACAGGGTGTGTTACCATAGTCTCAGAGTGGCCAGGGCTTCAGCCATGTGTTCTCGAAGAAATTGCTTTCGGATAAACTTTTACAACTCAGTTTGTGGCGAGCCTCGTGGGGATGGATGTGCCATTTCCAGTGGGTGGCACTCCACGTGGAGCCCGACTCAGACCTGTACAAAAGAGACCTTCTGTGCACCACCCTATCCACTGAACATCAAGGAAAAGGGTGTTTCAGAGCTGTTGCCAGGGATTCTAGGTTCTAGGGCTCATTTGACTGAGTCAACAAAAAGTCTGGACCTGCCATATTCGGATGTCGATTTTCTCCGAAGTGTAGAACCGATTCGGACGATTCCGGCACCTTTTCCTCCAACTGTCGACATTTGCCAGCGGTGACTCTGGCATACTGTACTCTCGTTCACCCGTAAATCTTATCCGCTTTCGGTTCAGACGATTCGCAACTGATGTAGTCCATGAAATTTCAAATCGCATGTCCGAAGGACGCACAGAGAACCTGCAGTAGTGGGCAAGTGGGCCCTGCTTTGAGGTCAACAGGCACTGCCGTAGTGAAGTGTCTGGGGACGGTCTATGCTAGCGCTGTGATCCACATCCGCTACGCGCAGCTTGTCACGGGCCATACAGCACGACAGTGTACGAGCCAATGTAAGTTACCTGTATGACTTTGCTCGATCCCTGCCTTCCGATTGCGACCGACAGGTCATCTGTCTCGCTACGCTAAGTGCTTTTCTCCTTCAGGATGCTGCCGCTTGGTCGACTTTGTTCTCAGTTAGGGCAGGACCCGTAAAGGGGAACAAGTCGTAATACAGTTACGGCATAACAACCGCGGGACTAGCAACACTCTCCGCCGGTCCTCGCTCGCTGCAAATCCTCGTCTAACTTACATTTCCTGTAACTGTACAGCACCTGGACTTTTTTTCCCACCAACACAGTGAATGTTAGACCTCTTATAATTTCGTAAGCAGAGAGACGTCACTCTTGTTCACCGATAAAGGGCCAGACGCAACTGTGTGTTACTCACCATCATGGATAACATGTCATACAGTATGCCGCGTGGAATCCCACACTCTTACGCAGGTGGGTCAATAAGTTCGTAATAGATATGACAAGCATTTACTACATGTACAGTACAATTTGGCAACGACGGGCCGCGCAAGTAAGCATCCAACAGACATATATCTGAGGAATCTAGAGCCTGGGCAAAGCGTCCCACGTACACACCATTACAGCGCATCACGACGGACCGAAGTACTAGAAACCCTGGTAAGTTACTGTAATGCTACAGTATTGTGTCAGCTGAGCCATTTGGGGGAATGAGGTCATCGATCCCGTAGCAATATCGGAGCAACTATTACCGAGCCACCAAAGTTAGCACTCCATACTGTAACACGACAGCCGCGGGGCCCGCTGTACGTTCCAGAGCTTCTAACCTACACAAAGAAGACGACAGACAAATAACACTGTCCTATTCCTGGAGATCGTAGAAGAACTGTTACGGACCGCAAAGGAAAACGGGTGTGTTACCAACTTTCTGACCATCCTATACTGGTGGATAGAGGATACTGTATACTGAGCTGTATACTGAGATCGAAATGCCGACACAAATTAATATAGAACAGATCCCGTAGTACAGTAACTCTAGAGTACAGTACATGGAGGAGTCATACTTTTTTTGAAAATGACCTGCTACTTCCTCTAGGTGGACTGTACTGTATAGCGATTAGCGATGCTGTCATCTTATCAGATTTATTCTAATTACATAATAATCGTATGGGGAGCGGCCGAATAATTGTAGCTCCGAGGGGCTGTGGCCACATCGGTCAACACCAGTGAGCGAGAGCGAGGACAGACAGTCGTTCGTCGTTCTCAACAGGGAGCTCAGTTTTCAGGGGTCTCCTTGCATTCCCTCTGACATATTTCACCTCTTCTCGGGACCAGTACCTCAACCTCCCCGTAGGCTTCTTGCCTCAGCACCTCATCTCAATGTCAACACCAAGTCATTCACAGTCCCTGCCATCCTCACCTTTACCATCTCCACCACCGCTAACAGTCCAACCCGACCATTTTTATGGCTCAGAGGGCGTGCATTTCCCCCCATCTCCCAACTCAAATGGCAGGATGTGGTTCGAGCCTGACGACGACCCCCTCGCGTCACACGGTATCCCCGTATTCAAACCATCGATGGAGGATTTCGAGGATTTCGAGGGATATATTAACAAAATTGAGTGCTGGGGTATGCGTAGCGGCATAGTCAAAGTTATCCCCCCCAAACAATGGTCAGTCTGTCCATTCGATTGATGCTACATAGCGCGTACGACCATTTGATCTAGGACGGATTCTCTACCCCCGTTGAACACTCAGCTGGCGAATGTGAAGCTGAGAAATCCTATCGAGCAACATATGCTTGGACACGGAGGCCTCTTTCGGCAGCAGAACGTTGAGAAACGACGCGTTTTTAGCGTGCGGGAGTGGGCCGAACTCTGTAACAAGGAAGATCGTCGTGCGCCCAGTGTTGACGACATCGGTCTACACTACGCACGAAGGAATGCGCCACCACCACCACCCAAGACACGGGCAAAGAAAGGGGAGAGATCGAAGCCTGACGTTACTAAGGCGGCAGCAGCCGGTCCGGTCTCCACTCCTGTAGTTACTGAGGTCGATAACCCAAACCCATCAAATGGCGACGTACCAACACCTCCTAAATCCCCTTCAAATAATGGCGATTTAAAGGTGCCCAAATCCCCTGAGAACCACTCCTCATGCGAACCCCTGCTGGAGCATTCGACCAACGTCTCATCTCTTCCTACACCGGAGCGTTTCAAAGAGGAAGAAGAAGAGAACACCGATGATGATGAAGAGCGTGAGAGTAAACCCCAAACAGCCAAGCCGAAACGCAAATGGCAAACACGGGAAATGAGAGAGGCCCACCTCGCTGAGAGAGCTGCTGCCGATGCCGCCTTCTTGAAGTCTTTCAATCCACGCACCGATTGGCTTCCACCCAATACGAGATCGGAGGACTACACACCCGAATTCTGTAAAGACTTGGAAAGGAGATTCTGGAGGAACTGTGGGTTCGGGACCCCGGCGATGTATGGCGCCGATATGGAAGGTTGTACTCGTGGTCCCTTTTTTGTCATTCAGTTAACAAAAATCCAACAGGCTCCCTGTTTACGGATAAGACCAAATCATGGAACGTTGCTCATCTCCCATCTTTACTCAGCCGCCTGCTACCCAGTTCGTCGAATGGCCTTCCAGGAGTAAACACCCCCTATCTTTACTTTGGCATGTGGCGGGCAACTTTTGCGTGGCATGTGGAAGATATGGATCTCTTTAGCATCAATTACATTCACTTCGGCGCCGGAAAATTTTGGTACGCTGTCCCTCAAGCCCGTGCCTCTGCTCTGGAGCAGACAATGAGAGGTGAATCATCGGACGATCCACCTTTTTAATTAGATTGTTGACCTTTGCTTCACAGGACATTTCCCGGAGCCCTCAAGATGTGCGCAGTTCCTCAGGCACAAGAGCTATCTCGCGTCACCCATGATGCTCGCGAAAACTTCGTGTCGTCCCAATACTCTCGTTCAAAATGCTGGCGAGTTTGTGATAACGTTCCCAAGAGGTTATCACGCGGGGTTTAATCTCGGTTTCAACTGCGCGGAAAGCGTCAATTTTGCTCTTGATAGCTGGATTGAGGTCGGACGAAAGGCGCAAGCGTGTAACTGCGTCAATTACAGGTATCGTCTATTGACATCGTCCAGTTTTGATATACTGACCTATATTCTTAATAGTGTCCGCATCAATGTCGATGAGTTACTTCAGGATCGTGAACTCGCGATGGAAAAAGCAGCAAAGCCCAAATGGAAGTCCAATTCCTCATCGTCATCTCGGAAACGCAAGTCAGACGAGAATGACACGCCGAACTCGATGAAGAAAGCAAAGGTCCCACCACAGGCACCCAACGTTGTTCTGCCTAAGGTCACCATTCGGTTGAAACTTGGGCCGCGGCCCCCTGAGCTCGATCCATTTCCATGTTGTCTCTGTGTCTCAGCATCGCGCGAGGGTCTGCTTCCGGTCCACGACAAACCCCTCGTGCAACACCCAGCTTATGCGGATACGAAGGTGTGGATGGCACATGAGAGCTGTGCGCGAGTTATTCCCGAGACCTGGTTGGATGAAGTCGAGGCAGGACCAGTACTGGAGGATGGTACAAGGAAGCAGGAAAAGATGGTATTTGGGGTAGATGCTATTGTGAAAGATCGTTGGAATTTGGTGAGCGACATCCCCCTTTGCCAACCTCTACTGTCCATTAACTGGGTTTCTATTAGAAATGTTCAGCGTGTTCCAAGAATCGCCCCAAGATACATGGCGCCCCAATCCAGTGCACTAGAGGCAAGTGCTCCAAGGCATTCCATATATCGTGTTCGCGCGAAGGGGCAGAGCATGGAATAGTCTACAATGAACTCGGCGAAGTGGAGAAGGACGTCGTGTTTGTGGATGTGGCTGCTGTCCCAAGTCTCCCCATGCCCATGGATATCGACGGTGGTATTCCGCCATCACTCTCACAGAACACCCCCTCTGATTCGGTGGATGCAAAGACGCCCAACAACAATGCAGTCAAGGTGGTCAAGAAGATGGAATTTCAACTTCTATGCCCCCAGCACAACCCAGTGAGCGTTACCAGACCCTTTCCTGAGATTTTTTGCTTATCACGTACTATTTGCGTAGCTGCTACTTGAAGCCAAAAAAGCGAACAAGCAGGATAAGATCCGGAAGGATTTACTCGCCCTTGCCCCGATGTCAAGAATCAAGATTCGCGTTAGTGCTGGGATATTTGAAGTTTCGCTTGTCAGGGTGATCGAAGAGTCGAAGTCTGTTGAGGTACTGTGGGACCGTGGCATCAGACGCGAGTTCAAGTGGGGCAGCGTCGTCTTTGGTAATCTTGAGGGGCAGACAATTGGACAGAAACCCACGGAGGCAGCGCCTGAACCGGAGCGTGCGTACTTACCACCTCTCGTAAATTTTGTAGCCTGAGCCGTTGTAACTGACACCAGATCAAGCTGGGTCGTCGTCCCAGTTACCCCAGCCTGCAGGGACCACAGCAGAGTCATATACTGCTCATAACCCTTACCAGCCCCGTACTGGGGCGTACCCGTACGCGTTGGGATCCTGGGGGTACCACTACCCACAGTTTCCCACTTCATCTGTCTCACCCTCTGCAACCGCCGCTGGAGCCACTCAAGGAGACTCGGTAGTAAACGTCATGGCATCTGGCACTTTCCCCTACCCGTATACGGCTGCACAGTACGCGCCAGGACAGCCAGCCTACGCACCTCCAATCAAGTATCCATATGGTGCCCCTGCCATCCCTGTGTCCACGTCGGCTGTATCGTCGTCATCCGATGGGACTAAAACAACATCTTCCACCGCCACTCAGTCACAGGAACAGCCATACAATAGTTTTCTGTGGAAACAACCCTACACAGGACCGATTGATTCTACTGCTCCAGCTGAGCCACAAGCGCAGCGCGAGTCCACGCCTTCGAATGACGCACCCGAATCTACGCGACAGGCGGACGAGGCCATAACCTCAACAACAAATAACGACGATGTTGTTCCTCCCACCGAAGTACCCCCCACCGATAATTCCGCTCCCACTTCTACTGAAGGTGTAATGGCTTTAAAATCGCATACATAGCATAGGTTGGACCTTGACAATTTTTTTTTTCGTGTATTCAAGTATCCTTATCCTTGTATTTGATATGACTCATTCACACTGATACAGGCACGACGATTGTTACTTTCAATTAAATTAAAATTATATGGGGTTCATTCCCACGCCACCAAGATAAAATCAGATGACGAAAAATCCCTTACGTACTACCATGACAGTCCGAAAGCTGCGATGCTCTCCCCGTACAGGTGCCCCCGTTGGTATCTCCCTTCGTGAGCGGGCTAAGGTCTGAGTGTCTGTCCTCCTCGATCGGTTCTAGCAGAGCCCTGTGTTCATAGCACATAGCGGCGTACCAGCCACACGCCCGTGCACGCCATTGTTCCGACGATTGTTCCTACGATTGTTCCTGCCCTCTGGGACGGGGACATGAGGGCTGGTGAGCATAGACTTGGGAACACCGCGAGGACCGGGCATCTCCTCATTTAGAAGGC
>QLOU01008950.1:0-11317 GCA_003313715.1 Russula abietina | reverse complement strand
TTACTAGAGTGACTAGCGATAGCGTCCTAGGAATGCTAGTTGTTCTAGTATATGTGATCTTGCTGATGTTTACTATACTGCACTTATAATGACTTGTTGCCACAGTCATTATAATTCTTGATGACTCGTAGTACCAGCTTGTATATATAGTGCTCTGTAACATGACCAGTCTCTCTAGACTTGGTCTCCTTGTAATCCACTTACTCAGAACCATAAACCCCTTAGAACATTTGCTCTTTAGTCCCTTCTGAGCTCACTAAGTTTTCACTCTACTCTACAACCCACAATCTCCTTATCTCTTGTGCTCTAATGCTCCATGCTTAGAGTTTGCAATTAGATCAGATCTTTACTTAGATCCACTGATATCCCAAGCTGCTGACAATTACAAAAATTGGCCAAACAACAAGGGAAATTAAGTTTAGAGAGGTGTTACCGGACAGTGAGTCACTGGACGAAAGAGCCTTGACCATTTACCAAAGTGCGTTTGCGGGACAGACGTGGCTATTCTGTTCTCTCTTTGATTCTACTCTCGCTCTGTGCAATTGTGTTGACTCATGGACTAATATGGTGACTCGTCGACCATACGCTTTAGACCCAGTGTTACCGGACAGTGAGTCTCTAGAGGAGAGAGTGCTGACTGTCTACCAAAGTGCGTTTGCTGGGCAAACACGACTGTTCTGTTCTCTGTTCGATTCAGTTCTCGAAATGTGTACCGCTGTTGACTCATGGACTGACATGGTGACTCGTCGACCATATGCCTTAGATCCAGATCTACTGGATCTTCAATAATGGTAAAAGACATCGCCCTGCCTTTCTAGTTTCCGTTACTATACAAAACTGCCCCGTGTCCGCCTTTCTAGTTTCCGTTACTGTACAAGACTGCCCCATGTCCGCTTTACGATACAAGTGTGCCTCAAGAACCCCTTGTGTGACTCATTACAATACGTTTGGAAGTCCCTTACGATACAGAAGCTTTACTAGACCTAGTACTTACCACGTTTAACCAACCCTTCTCTTTGGCAGAGAGTCAGTTAGATCTGGACGTACAGAAGGAGTGCTTTGTTTAGCAAAACCCGCCCTTCTTCTCGGACTAGTCAACCATCGTCATCGTCTTTTTAGTACTATACAAGTTCCATAAAGCCTTTCAGGACATCACCATCCCATATAGAGGGAATGGTGAGCTCTATGGTGCAGATATGTCCAAAACGCGTTTAGGAGTGAGTAGAGGTGTCCACAATATCGCGTTTTTGGCCCTGTTTGGCTTTGCCTGATAGATTTCGTTCGTTTCGAGTATAAATAGCCCCATAGTTACAACCGTAGAAGCCCTAAGCTTCTCTTGAATCTTATTCTGTGCTTCTTGACATCTTCCTGTCTACTCAACGACTCAAACCCTTCTATACCTTTCAAACAAATCACAACCTTTCCCACGCTTAGTAATAAGCAGTACTTAACAAGAAACTAAAGAACACGCTTGTTGCGTCTTCTAGAAGGCTTCTCAAAGCAGTAATTGAAGTCTATAGAATTGAGTGCCCGTGTTACGGTCAAACCAAGTCACTCAACAAAACAACTAGTCTTGTACAAATCGAACACAGATCGGCTAACGCCTGAACGCCTCACAGAGCGTATCACCCAGACCTATTGGGACTTTTAGTGACAAGTCCCGATTAGTATCCACTCGCCTTCTTGTCCGTTACTATACAGGGTCGTCTCCATTTGTCTCGCTACATTACAATGCCGTCTTCTTCCCATTTTGTACAACTGTCTTACAATGCTGCGTGCCTCAAGAAGCCCAAGTTACTGCCTGCTACTTTACAAGACCGTTATCTCGTTGATCCATTACTATACATGTCTGGGAGTTTCATTACGACTCGTACCAATGCTATTCCTTACTAAAGATAGCGATTCCAAGTTCGGATTCAAACCATCTCTAATAGGTCTAGTTTGGTTACTATACGCTTCTAAAACTGTTCTGCATGACATCCCACTCCCTACGATAGGAAGTATGGGCTTTATGGTGCAGACCTGTCCAAAACGCGAAAGGGAGTGAGTAGAGGTGTCCACAATATCGCGTTTTTGGCCCTATATGGCTTTGCCTGATAGATTCCGTTCGTTTCGAGTATAAATAGACCTGTAATCACTACCGAAGAAGCCCTAAGCTTCTCTTGAATCTTATTCTGTGCTTCTTAACATCTTCCTGTCTACCCAACGTCTCAATAGTGCCTCTATACCTTTCAAACAAATACCCAACCTTTCCCATGCTTAGTAATAAGCAAATACTTAACAAGAAACTAAGAGAACGTTATTGCGTCTTCTAGAAGGCTTCTCAAAGCAGTAATTGAAGTCTATAGAATTGAGTGCCCGTGTTACGGTCAAACCAAGTCGCTCAACAAGAAACCAGTCTTGTACAATCGAACACAAACCGGCTAACGCCTGAACGCCTCACAGAGTGTATCAAGAGGTCAGAGGAGACAGTAGGGCTTGTGAAGTGTCAAAAAGGGTTGTGCACCCTTGCACAGGAAACACAACTGGGTATACTGGATTGTAACCAAAGGGCACACCTTTTACCAAAATTGCTAAGGGTGTGTACAAATGCACTGACTTTGGTAGGGGAAACAAGCAGTGATGCTAGGCCAACAAAAATAGGGCCACCAACAGTTGTGCACACCCACAGGGAACTTGGTATCTCGTAAATAGGGGCAAACTAAACTCCTATACACTCTGTCGGTGTCACTAAGCCCGCACAAATATGTAGCACTGTCAGCAATGCAAGGTGTGGTGGTATGGCACTTTAAGAAGGAGAGGGAAGGTGTATCTCACTAAAATATGAAGGGGGAAGTCTGATGATTGTCTGGGACTAAAGTGGACTAAAGCAAGAAATAGGTACACTAGAAACACTCTATATACTGTCACTTAAGGTCATATAGACCTCCTGTCCTTTGTTTTACACACAAATGGGATCTTCTAGGCTACCATTAGTCAATATACTGTTGCTATTCTTCTGACATTGGCCAATGGAATTCTGGGTTAGCCTATGGGTTAATAAAGTCACTTCAGGCATAGCTTTGATTGCCATATATTGGTTTGGTAATTGGCTAAGCCCCAGTCTGATAGGCCAACAATTTCTGATGTTTTGTCAATGAATTTCGGACTTTTGCTTCTTCTGGTTGCTTTGGGCTCTGATTCTGTCAGCCAGGGTGTTGTTTCTGTCGCTCTGTTGGCCTGATTTGGCACCTACTTTCCTGCACTGATGTGGTGTAGTGGTTGTTGATGATACATATTGCATATTACACTACACACTGCACATCACCACTTTGTCTTATCTTATCTTATCTAAGATAACTCTTAGTATGGGAGTAGACTCTAGCATAACACAGATAGTCCGTCCATAACATTTGTCAAAGTAATAAAGAGCAAATAAAGGACAATAGTAGACTTGGTGTACAATCATCTTGCTCTTAAAAGTGAAAATTTTCACATTCATGAAATATAGATCATGGATATACTATATGCTATATATAACCAGTATATAATTAAAATGGCACCTTTGTTACTATTAACTTTCCACCTAGCTTCAAAAATAATAGTATGACTATTTATTATTATCTTTAAGTTCAGTTTCTGATTGCAATATTTTAAAAAAATTCAAGAAATTTACATATCAACATTTACTTTTATATTTGTTGCATTTATCTAATGTAATTAAATTATATTACAATACTAACTCTATTTAAGAGGTTATAAAAAACTATAGAGTTGTCAAAACAGAAATTATTGATAGCAATATACTGGCAGCAATACTTCTTTTTGCAAGAGAGTGTCATGTATATAATATACCATATAGAGTTGGTTAGTTAGTTTAGCTATTTGTCCCTTAAAATTTTTTTGGAATGTTACACAACCTGTAACCCAGGTGTGACAAAATGTCACAATTAGTTCCTATTTGACAGGAGGGTTACTACCAAATGATAAAAAAACCAATATTGTAATAATTAGGCTTAATACATTGCTGAAATGTTTAGGCCTATGCTATATTTGTGCTATTTTTGAGTTTCTACTATATAGTAACTTATAGATTCACTTGTTTCATATCTATATGTAATATATAATACATGTCTACTATCTATTTGTTAAAAATATTTCTATGCTAAAAACATCTTTTACTAGAATTTGGCCAGCAAATTTCTACTAAAGTGGAATCTACCTTTCTAATATGGTAATTGTGTCACACAATAGTTAGTTAGTTCCTTAAATTTCTTCTTAAAAAAAAATCCAACCCTATATGCTTAATTATTTTTCTAACACCCTCTTGTCTTTTTGATATAAAAATGATGTGAAAATAAATTAAGAAATTGAAGAAATGATAAAAGTAAGAGGTAATATATACTGTAAGAGCAAAGAAAAGTAAAAGTAAAAGAAAAGAGTATAGATATTTTCTTCAATAATACTTTAGCAAAAGGGCCAAAAAATTATAATGCAATATATGATAACTTATATATAATAAGTGAAGTAATGCATATACAATGAATTAGTTACATAGTTGTAAACCTTACAAAATGAAAATATCATATAATAGAAAATATAATAATTGCTAAATTAAATTCTAGTATAATAATTACTTTAATTAGTTTTTTTGTTTATAATAGAAGCAATATTATTTGAAATTTTTTTAGAGTAATAATAGAATAATCAACCAATATAAAACCAATAATATAATTAGAAACTAATATAAAACTAGTTATATATTAAGATACTATAGAATTTACTTAATTAAATGTTATTAAATATTATTATTTGGCAATATATTTGAAGCTATTGTTCATAGAGTTAACTTGCACAATATTTAGCATAAAATATAGCCAGATGAAATTGAAGTGGCATTAGTTACTAAGACCAAAACTGAGACCTATAGTATTATGACAGAATTTCCACTAGCACACTATAATAGCCTCTATTACTAATTGGATCGGACACAAATAGGCAAATATCTTGGCTAATATACAACTAATTTATATACTAAAAATTAAAAAATTTTAATATAACTAAGCACTTTAAACACCCTTACATAATTATTGATTAATTAATTATCTTTTATTTATTTATATCTATATTAGATTATTTTACTTATAATTTACACTTATTTATCTTATCTATTATCTATTATTCTATATGGGCATACCTTTAGTGACTTTTAAGCAAATCATGTCAAGAATAGCATAAGGGCCACAATGGCCTGGACATTAATGCCAAGAACCTACATTTAGTCCAAGTTGGAAATTTTCAAACTTATAGATTTGAACTCTCAACCTACTTAAACATTAGTTTAATTACTTAGATGCTTGTGTCAAATATATATTAAAAGTATAAATTATATTTATAGTACTATACTATTTTGATCAAATGCCATAAGCAACCACTCTATAACATGTGACAGGGCCAAAAAAGTATTCCACTCTTATATAAACATTCAGTAATTTTAAACTAGGATTCATTACATGTAAATTTATAATTTCAACATAATCTCTTATTGATCTAATTGTAGATTGTCAATGGCTATATATTAGAGATAAATAATAGGAAGTTCTATAATATTTAAAATAATACCTTTAAATTATATATTGACATCTTATCAATGACACCATCTTCCTTTTCCTTCATCTTGAACTTTGGGAGTAATGTGCTGTACACTGTACATGAGCTTATGCCTGAACACCACATCGATTTCGTGCCTAGGCAGTGTTCCACTTGCTTTTTCGCAATTCTTATGTCTCCTCACCAGTATTTCTCCACCTCCTCTTATACGTGATTATTGTTGTGCCCATTGTTGATGGAAGATGTTATGTGATATGCTCTGTGAAGCGTTCAGGCGATAGCCGGTTTCGTGTTCGATTGTACAAGACTGGTTCGATTGTTGAGTGACTTGGGTTGACCGTAACACGGGCACTCAATTCTATAGACTTCAGTTACTGCTTTGAGAAGCCTTCTAGAAGACGTGACAAGCGTGTTCTTAGTTTCTTGTTAAGTACTGCTTATTACTAAGCGTGGGAAAGATTGTGATTTGTTAAAAGGATATAGAAGTGGTTTGAGAATGTTGAGTGGACAAAAGATGTTAAGAAGCAAGCCCATGACGCAAAGCTATGCCTAAAGTATTGGGAAAAAAAGCAACTCTTTTTGTACTATAACTTAGTAAAAGCCCGCATGGGCCCATTTTTCTAAACAATGCCTATGTTTGTGAATTGGCCCATTTAAATATTAGCCATGTTTGTTGGATTGGCCCATTTTAACTATTGGCTATAAGTATGAATGGGCCCATTTAAATATTGACTATGTTTGTAGATTGGCCCATTTTAACTATTGGCTACAAGTATGAATGGGCCCATTTAAATATTAGCCATATTTGTTGAATTGGCCCATTTTAACTATTGGCTATAAGTGTGAATGGGCCCATTTAAATATTAGCCATGTTTGTTAGATTGGCCCATTATAAATATTGACTATGTTTGTGGATTGGCCCATTTTAATTATTGACTATAAATAAGAATGGGCCCATTTAGAATATTAAGCTAAATTCCAGTAATTTGGCTAGCCAAATTTCAGTATAATGGCTAGAAACTTTATTTATATCCAAATTCCAGGAACTTGGATATTATATTTTTAAAAAGGCTCTTTTATATAAGAATTGGCTATAATTAATATTTTAGAACTTATTATAGCCATTTTCCAGGAACTTAGCTTATTTAAAGTTTAATTATATAATAGAAATTCAAGTTCCAGGTAATTGGCTATAAATATTTCAATTATTTTACATATACTTAACCCTTAAGCCCTAAGCCCTAAACCTTAGTCCCTAAACCTTAGTCCCTAAATCCTAAAAACCCTAAACCTTAAACCCTAAACCCTAAAAACCCTAAACCTTAGTCCCTAAACCCTAAAAAAATGGCCAATTTATAAATATAGACATTATTTAAATAGGCCCATTCATACTTATAGCCAATAGTTAAAATGGGCCAATTCACAAATATAGTTAATATTTATAATGGGCCAATCCAACAAACATGGCTAATATTTAAATGGGCCCATTCATACTTATAGCCAATAGTTAAATTGGGCCAATTCACAAACATAGTCAATATTTAAATGGGCCCATTCATACTTATAGCCAATAGTTAAAATGGGCCAATTCAACAAACATGACTAATATTCTTAAATGGGCCAATTCACAAACATAGGCATTGTTTAAAAAAATGGGCCCATGCGGGCTTTTACTAAGTTATAGTACAAAAAGAGTTGCTGGCTTTTCCAATACTTTAGACATAGCTTTGCGTCATTATGTGAAGAAGCACAGAATAAGATTCAAGAGAAGTCTGGGGCTTCTCCGGTAGCGATTACAGGGCTATTTATACTCGAAACGAACGAAATCTATCAGGCAAAGCCAAACAGGGCCAAAAACACGATATTGTAGATACCTCTACTCACTCCCTTTCGCATTTTGGACATATCTCCACCATAGAGCTCACCATTTCTTCTATAGGGAGTGGTGATGTCTTGGAAAGCATTCTTGAGCGTGTATAGTAATGAAATGCGAAGTTGAATGGCTTTGTGGACTTTTAAGGAAACTCTTTGCGAATCAGAGGCGGTTCCCTTTTGTCATTGCTAAACTTGTAACAGGGTTTTGTGAATCAGAAGTCCTTGTTTCGTGCGGCAACAACTTTGGTCAACAAAGTCATTTTGTAACATATTGAGTAACTGTTCAGAATCAAGATGTTGATAGACAGATCTCTCAGATACGTATAGTAATGGAAACACAAAGCAGACATCTTGAGGCACATTGTATCGTAAAGCAGATGATGTGTAAAGTAGTGGACAACAAGGCGAGCAAGAATGACATCATATAGTAGCAGACAGAGACGAATGTGGACAAGAACTGGGTGATGGACAGACCGTTCATCACACAGTTCTAATTGGAACTCATGACTAAGGATCCAACAGGTCTGGATCTAGGGCGTATGGTCGACAAGTTACTATATCAGTCCATGAGTCAACACAATTGCACATAGCAAGAGCAGAATCAAACAGAGAACAGAATAGCCGTATCTGTCCGACATAGGGCTGGGCACCGTACCGTATACGGTGGACGGCCGTACTCCTAAGATGCTATACGGTATACGGGGGTACCCCCTCCCGTACCGTATAATGATTTCAAAACTCCTATCCGGTACGTTACGGCGGTGTCTACGGCAGTCTATGGCACTATTACGGTCATACGGACCTAAGCAAACATGTATTTGTGTGTTTATAAGAAACCTACATGCCCCTGCTACATGGGCACACGCGCAACCACCACTTAATGTTCGACAAGTCCGATGAGAACTCGTGTGGGTCCATGTGGCAGGGAACACCTGCAGCCAGGTCGCCCAGGTGAGGAAGGACCTGATTGCAAAGCGGGGTTAGAGGTGGTGAGCTAGCAGATACTAGCACGCACCTTGGATATTGTTCTGAGCGCGGCAACATCAAGTGCGCACACTCTGTCTGTCAATGGACAATGGTGGAAGTCAGCACGTTACATGAGTACTCTCACCTTGATGGGCCTGATGGCCTGAAGAACTTTTGTTATTGCTGCTTTGTGACTGCGTTGCTCGTCCTGTATATCAAGCCATCGACCAAGTGGTCCATGTGTGAGGCAGTCGTCAACCCACTCTTCTGGGTCGTCCTCATTATCATCCTTGCCCGGAATGGATTCTCATCTTGAGAGACCATCTGGCCCTTGGTGCATATCTGCGATGGCCATTACAGTTACATACAAATACAACGTACACAAAAAATATTAACCTATTGTAACAATCTTGGTTTTATTGGCACGGTGTGCCATGCGACGAAGTCGGTGTTTAAGTACCATAAGAGTGCGTATTGTATCTGGCTGAAGACTAGCCCGGCGAAGTGAGATAGTGTCCCTCCCGCTGGAGAATATGCGTTCGACAGCAACAGCAGATCCTAAAATATCATAAGTATAGGAAAAAGAAACGAAAGTTGAAACTTTACAGACCAGGAATACAGAGGACATCGCACGCAAGACGGTAAAGGTTTGGCCACTCCTCCCGTTGGCCCCGCCACCACTTAAGTGGATCACATTTCTTGAAGTCCTTGCGCTTGATCTTGAAATAATCTCCCAGTTCATCAACGACTTCAGGATCGATAGATGCATACCGCAATGTAAAATCTGAGATATTGGTATCTATTTGATGAGCGTTGTCAGTAACCTCAGTATGTGCAATGGATGTAGCATAGTTTTTGTCGTAATATTCTTCTAGTAGGTCCTTTGACTTCTCGAGATCCGCGAGAAGTCCAAAATCGTTGGCAAAGTCAAGCTTCAAGCCCTCGTAAGTGATCCTTGGGTCAAGGACTACCGGAGTGTAAGTAAGGCACAATTGAAACTGAGATAGACGTACGGGCAGCCCATATGTAGAATGGAGATTGATCAAACCGGTAATAGTATTCGCTTAGCTTCTGATGAGCAGCGACAAGTCCATTCCGGATGCACGGGTCAATCCCACTCGGTATCTTTTGAAGAGATTCACGAAGGTGTTCTTGAAGGCCACGAAAGATGGCATGCGTATGTGATAACATGGGCCAATGGGTAGCTGACATCTGGGTTGTCGCTTTACGGAACTGCTCAAGCCAACCAGCAACAAGGCGAATTGAAGCCCACTCGTCTTTTGAGAGTTCAAGATCGCGGAGGTCCTTATTTGCACGAAGGGCAACGAAAGTGTTGATTTCAGCCTCGTATTGCAACGCGCGTTCTATGTGTAATGTGTTTAACAATCAAGTTCGGGCTGCTCAGCAATATATCACTTACGCAACATTTGGTGGGTGGAAGACCAACGCGTTGGAACGTCAAGGATTAGTGTAAGTGCAGGCTCGTACTTTGGTGCATCGGGATTTTTCTTCTTAATCACATCCACCACCAGCTCTAGCCAGCGTGCCTTCCGCTGTGGACTTGAACGAACTGCACGGACAATTTTTCGAAGCTAGAGCACTATGAGTCAAGGCTGAAATGGATGGCAACATTAAAATTCGCTCACCTTATCTACTGCTGGTAGAATATATTTGACGGGGCCCTGCCGGTCCTCAGGCTCCTCCTGATTGGCCTCGTCATCACCTTCCTGGGTTGCGGCATCATTGTCTGCTTCTTCATTAAGCGGTATGCTAACAGAGTCCTGGTAATTATCGCCTGGAGAGTTCGTTTTCCTATTATTTGTGCGCCGTTTTGCACCGATGGCCTCAAGAAGCTTCAAAATGTGTCAAAATGAAGTACAGGATGCAGTTCTTATTCCGAACCTTGAGTGCTGCAAGATGAATAGTATGTGGCATACACCGAAGCCGTGCCCAGACTGGATCCATGTCAATGCTTCTACTAGCTGCACGTTCAACAAATGCATCGACAAATGTATCCATGTTCGACGCATTGTCTGTTACGAACGCGATGATCTATCAGCAGTTAGGAAGCTCGTCTATGTCAAAAATATATAATACTTACCTTTCCTTGGATACCAAACGTGCCAAGTGTGTGCCAAACTGCTTCCGCAATATTTTCACCAGTGTGTTGGCCAAGCAACTCGCGAAAATCAATGAGGGATTCTTCTGTTGAAAGCTTAGTGAACGCAGTGATAAAAGACATGCAATAAACGACAAACCAAGTTCACCCGTACCTGGGTTAACATAATGCGCAATAATGGCGAGGAAGCCATAGTTGTTGCCTGATGTCCACCCATCAAGTGAGACAGCTACCTTTCCCTTAATTTTCTAGTAACAAGTCAGTATGTTGTTATCGATAATATGACAACATACCGCAAACAAATCCTTCATGTCCTCAATGCCTTCATCACCCATTTTCATGATGCGACGCTTGACTGTGGTGCGGCTAGGAATCTTGAGGGTTGCAGATCGATTGACGTAGTTGAGGAGTTCATGAAACTCAGGATTCTCTACCTCATCAAATGGTTGGTCTGAGGTGACAATCCACCTGACCAACAAGTCTTCAAACTTTCCCTGGTCCCACGGCTCCTAAATTAAGTCAGTAAAAGGGAAGGGTCCACAAGAGAAAAAAAAGCTTACTGCAGCTTTCTCTTGTTGCCGAGCAAACACATTCTTGAGCGATTGTTGGTGTGCGTCGTGGCGTTGTGTGAACTCTGCGAGTTTTGTAGCTGAAAGCTCCATCTCGCCCGATGCGATTTGGAGTTCCTCTGGTGAGAGCGGTACTTGCGATTCACGATCTTTGAGGTAAGAGTAGAACTTGAACATGTTGGGTGCGCAAGTTTTGAGA
>QLOU01008901.1:1755-13878 GCA_003313715.1 Russula abietina | reverse complement strand
GTTGAAGTAATGGAAGAAGAGTCTTGTTTTTCAGACTGCTTTGGCTTAAACCAGGAGAGAAGCCTGTTCAGAGAGGGAGAGGACTTGTCCTTCTCCTCGGACGACATGCTGGAAAAGGAGGATGGGATTACTGAGTACTGACAAGAAGGCAACCAGCAGCTGTTCGACTGCCAAGTATTTCTATCCTGAGTTCCTCGCGCGTAAAACGAAGGCGGCCCACCTGATTATCACAACTAGCCGCGTGAAATTACAGGCCAACATTGGCCGATACGACTTGTGGATCCACAGTGACTGTCCCCAACTTTTCTCTGGGTCCCCCAAAAGCCGGTTCTCCTGACAGTAGATTGGAACGCGTCAGAGCGGTCTCTGCGACCATATCCAGAGTACGGGGGTGCTCTAAGGAGAATATATTCCAAAGAGATGGGTCCACGGTTGACATGTTGACAGTCAGAATCAGAACGATCCATGTACAAGCGGGCCATGGGTGAAATGATGACAAATCTGCCACTGAGACTCAAAATTTGCCGATGAATTGATTTGAAATTTGAAACTCAACTATGACGTTTTGTTTTTCGCTCGGACTCAGGCCCAATCGTTCTAAATCTGACTGGAACGGGAGTGCTTTTTTTTCACAGACACTGAGTAGGTACAAAACCTTTCGTTTGGAGGATATCCTCAATCAGTGACTCAAGCCCCTGAACAGCTGTCTCGAGATCGAAATCTCTTGCCGCTACAGAGCGACGGGGATTAGACGGCGGCCGCTAGACGTACGCTAACTTAGACACTATTCTCGGTTCCACTATTCTCGGGATACATCTGAGTCCTCAGCGCGGAAGGGATCCGAGTCCAGTACTCGATCGGACGACTTCCCCCTTTCCCTGCCAGTGTATACTGTCACGATGTTATGACCTTGGGTGTACTTTTTCGCATCCTCCCTTCGACACTACGTTCTCTCATCATGAAAAGCTCCTTGGGGAATAGTGATGGGCAGGTGTAGATGTCCTGCAGTATATCATAAGGACCCGGATGCCTGTAATGCTATACACGAGGGCAAAGGCAAACACGCAGGACTTGAACCCGAAGTTCATATTGTACCCGAGTCCAGTAATTGGGTATGTATTTATTTCTATGACTGAGATATGAAGAAATTTGATCAATTACGATAGATAGATATCGAATTATCTCCGCTACAGCAGGATGATTGTGTCAACAAGCCATTTTCCTGGTCGAGGCACGAACGGGAAAAAGTCAGATGCCATCAACCCACGTCGAGCCCATGCATCAATAATCATAGTGCCCCAGCCAATCGACCAAACCATACACCACACCCAACCCCAAAGCCCACCGACACGATACCCAGTCGCCTGCTTGAACCAACACTCCAAGGCGGCACCAACGCCCATGAGGAGAAAGTATCCGCCAACAGAGTGTAATTCCATTCCCCTTCCGAGTCCCCACGTCGCGAAGTCATGCATTACCCCCGATACCGCGAATGCACCCAAGAGCGCTCCAGGCCGCCCAAGTTTCGCCCCAAAGGGCTGTGAGCCTACTACGACGAACGCGTACCGGTGTATTTGGTGCCAGCGGAATCTCCAGAAATCCGCGACCGAGGTGGATGCCCACGGTCGTTCAAAGAGCGGTGGCCATCGCCAGGCTGGTTGTCGGAGGAGGATGCGGCCTATTAGCGCTGAAATGAGGTAAGACAGGTCGAGGGTCGTGTAGGCCATCACGGCTCCGCATACGGTGCAGAATGCTGCCAAGGCGAAACGCGGTACTGTGCTCAGGGTCGAGTCGAAGATGGTATCTCCTGCGGGATCATTGATGGTGGGTCGAATACGTTGCATGAGGTAGTGGGAGATGTCGAACACTACAAATTTGAGTAGCAATTTGGTTACGATGGCTGGGGTCGTGGACCAGGTAGTACTCGCTTTGGGGAAAGGCTTGTTCGACCATGACCATCCAATTCCGCGTAGATTGAACATGAGATCGAGGGCGTCGAGGAGAACGTTCGGGATGGTCAATGGGCGCTCGATCGGAGCTGTGTGTTGGCCCTCCACGGGCGGATTGTACCTCCTGAGCGGTTCCTTCGTAATTGTCCAAGCGAGGGACCTCAGTACCACACCGAACAACCAACCCTGGGCAGTTTCAAGCGTCAGGAAAAATGAGAACTATGTTCGACGTCAAAATCTCACCACCAATGCAAGGTTCCAGTGGCGAAGCCTGGCTGAGTTTTCGAATCCCAATGAGTTTGCCAATGCAACGGACACATCTCGCTCCACCGCACATTTCCAAGCCTGCCACAGAACGATGGGAAAGAGGGAGACTTTCAAGATGAAAGTGTGGGGCAGGATGGCAAGCACAGCTAGGGCATAATGGAGCGAATATGGGACGAGTAAGGCGGCAGTTGTAAGTGGTTGGCGGGCGGCGGGATCTGGGGGGCTGGAAAGAAATATTGATAGAAAAGACATGATGTGGGCAGTGACGATCAACTTTGTCTGCTGAGCATGTAACTGGGTCTCTGAGCACTGTCGCTGGTCAGCCAACACCGTTATCAACGTGAACAACTATAAATACGGTAAGGGACGTACGTCATTTTGGATGGAGGATACACGTAGTAACTCGGATAATTGGGTTTCTTGTTCGGGTCTTGGGTCTTGTTAAAGACCGCAAAATCATCAGTCGGCTTTGACACCCTTCACTCTGAGCAATTACTGCAACAGCCTCCGGACGGCGCCGCTCGACAGCGGCGGGCAGCATGCGCGCGAGGCACAACGTATTGGATGATGTCCACGTTGAACCGGCGGGCAGTCTATTGGCTGTTCACGCACGCGCAGAAACATGATACCGGATACCCTATGGGCAAATCGAGATATCGCTTTCCAGCTAACGTGCACAACAAGCGAGATCTGAATCTGAGTTCTGAGTTCTAAACCCTCACGTGGCAATTAATGGCGAAACTCCGCTCACCCATACTCGCGGATGTGGGTGACAGGTCTGCATTACTGGCCCACATGCTACTCTGCCATGCTAAGATCTAAGTCTGTCATTTTGTAAACTTCCATGTTACCTGTTCAGTCTAGCTGCCGCCGAACGGGGAAGAAAGTGTTGGGATTAAGGGCCCCCTCATAACCACGTTAATGCCGTTACCGAGCTATTATTACCGAGCAATTCATTCCGGTTCCAGAATGGTTCTGAATTAGTTGCCTCCCAAACACAGGAAGCGGGGTGAAGCGGTGAAGCATCTGGGAACGCACCTCCAACGGCTGTGCCGCAGGCCCCGCCCTCCGGGTCGACATCAAGATAGGACGACGTTGCCAACAGGCTGTCGAAAACGACTCCAGGCCGCCGGCTGCGTTTGGTGAAGCTCCTACATCATTTGCCGCCATCGTTATGGGTGATGAGAAAGGCTTTATGGACGTCTGGCTGGCAGTGGCAGCTCCTATGCTTGTTGCTGAAACTTCGTTAAGTTTATCCGAAGTTCTTTGGTCTACAGAAAGAATTGAAGGGGATCCCATTCTCGTTCAGGAGACCTTGACATGTCCACCGTACGCTAAGGCCAGGACAGTGTTATCTGATTTCCTTCTACGCTTGCTTGCATTACTCGGTCTTCCTCAAGTTGAGTTACTTGCTTCGTTGCGACTCCTCGTATTTATGACTCATGACCACGACCTATAAGCCTTTCTTTTGTTCCCTGCCATCATACGGTGTACGGTGGTGGTGAACGAGAAAGGTGTAGACAGATCTCGCGATCTTCTGCGTAGTTATTCACTGGAATCTGGTCTTTGAAAGCTAACGTCAAACCGATAGACCGAGCCCGAAAAAAAATCGAGAATCTGAGTGCCAGATTCAAATTTGAATCGCGGGTCGTGGAATCAACAAGCGCACCTTATTATAACTTGGGTAGATCAGCCGGGGGTGTTCTATCGTTGTACTGGTTGCCATGGAATCAACTACTTTTGTGCTTGCTCGTGTTACTCGGGTACAGTGATCGAGTATATATTTCTACAACTGAGATGATTGCCTGTGAACCAGATTCATCAACCTTGATAGATGGATATCGGTTTCTCTCCGCGAGAGCGAGATGACTGCATCGACAAGAAACTTTCCTGGCCGAAGCCCATATGGGAAGACGTCAGCTGCGATCATCCCACGTCGGGCCCACGCATCAATCATAAAGGTGCCCCAGCAGATCGTCCACGCCATAGTCCACGCCCAGCCCCATATCCCACCCACATGGCGCCCAGTCATTTGCTTGAACCCATGCTCCGAGGCGGCACCAACGCCCATGAGAAGGAAGAATCCGCCCACAGTGCGGAACTCTGTTCCCCGTCCGAGCCCCCATACCCCAGCGTCGTGCATTACCCCGGAAACTATGAACGCACCTATGAGCGCTCCAGGCCGCCCCAGCAGTGCCCAGCCGGGTCTCGAGCCAAACACAACGAACACATGCCGAAATAGTTGGTGCCAGCGAAAGCCCCAAAATTCGGTAATCGAGGTGGATGTCCATGGCTGGTCAAAGACAGGTGGCCATTGACAGGCTGGTTGTCGTAGGAGGATGCGGCCGACGAGCGTCGAGATGTGGTAAAACACGTCGACAGTCGCAAACACCACCATGCCTCCACATAGGGCGTAAAAAGCTGCGCAGGCGAAGCGCGGGAACATGCTCAAGTTCGGGTCGAAGAGGGTGTCACCTGCGGGAGTGTCGATGGAGGGTCGGAAGTGCTGAATGAGGTAGTGGGAGATATCTAACGTAACGAGTTTGATGGGTAGCTTGGCTAGGATGACTGGGATGGACGTGGACCGGGTGCTCATACTTGGGAACGGCTTGTATGACCACGACCACCCGATTCCGCGCAAATTGAAAATGAGATCGAGGGCGTCGAGGAGAAGATTTGGGATAGACAAGGGGCGCTCGATGGGAGTAGAATGTTGACCCTCCACAGGCGGATTGTACCTCCTGAGCGGTTTCTTAGCGAATGCCCAAGAGACAGACCTCAGCGCGATATCGAACAACGCACCCTAGGCGGTTACAAGCGTTAGTGGAAGGAGAGTATGTTCGACAAAATCGCACCACAAACAAAAAGTTAAAGTAACGGAGTCTGGCCGAACTCTCGATACCCAATAAGTTTGCCAGCCCGACGGAGAAGTCGAGTCCAACTGCGCATTTCCAAGCTTGCCACAGAAGGATGGGCAAGAGGGCAAGTTTTAGAATGAACGTGTGGGGAAGAATGGCGAGCACTGCCAGGAAATAATGGAGCAAATATAGAGGGAGGAAGGCAGTCGTTGTGAATGGCTGACGAGAGGCGGGATCTGGAAGGCTCGGAAGAAATGCGGACAGGAAGGACATGTGAGCGCGAGCAGTAGTGGAGCAGCGCCGCTGAACACGCCACTCTTGAAACCCGCCAACGTAAACTTTCGACTATAAAAGAGGTAAAGTGACAAACGTCATTTTGGATGGAGTGAGCCGTTAAATCGTAGTCCCTCTCAGAAAACACACACGGCACAACGACACGTTTTTTTTAGGGTGTGTCACGTGGAATTAACGAACATCCGCGGCGCGGGACTCGTAGCAACGTAGCATTACAGTAATTGAACATCACTGTTGGTCCCGTCGCCTATGACGGCGTATCCTGGAATGTTTGCCAGTGCGAGGTTTGGTCAATCCGGGTGTGGCCACTGCAACTGCTCTGCAAACAGCGGAGTAAACCTGTATTTTGAAATCATCATGGTGTCGTGTTCCATTGACACATTATATTCTCGTATGTCCTCATGTTTTAGGTTTTGTTGTCTTTCGATCATGCCCACCTCTTCCGTTTTCACCTGGTTCGTCCTTGGTTTTGCGCTGTCACGGTGCGGCCTCTAGTATTTTGCTCACCAAGGCCGGGCCTCGCGCGTTCTCGGCCTTCTCTGCTCTCTTCTCCCCTCAATCAGTTGATATTTGCAGTACCGAGATGGAACACTGATGCCGTCAAAAGGTTTTTTGCCCTGGATGAGGAAAACGAGTTGATACATTGTTCCGTGGCCTTAGCGGTTTGTTTGTTTTCTTGAATTACCTATCAAGCTATCAAGTATCTAGGCAAAAAGGAGGAAAATCGAATTCCATCAAGACAACCAATACGTGGCGTTGCTCGTTGGGTGCATCGGTTACTGTCAGTGAGTTAGCAGTGCATGAGAAAGATTGCTAAGAGTGTTTTTTAAGGGTTGTGACAATGTCGACACTTGAGATAGTATCGGTCACAGAGAATCTAACACCCGAACAAGAGAACCGGCACTATATCTACCGACAGTCTTATATTCTCCATCCAAAATGGCCTACGTCCCTTCACCGTATTTATAGTTCACAGTTTACGTCCGCGGATCACCGTGGCAGTAACGTGGCCGGCGGCGGCTCTCTACTACCGCTGAGTACGCTGAGTCACTACACGATTAGCAGACACCTTTGATCGTCAACGTTCGGCCCACACACTGCTCACCCACCATTCTACTATGTCTTTTCCATCCACATTTTTACCCAGCCCTCTAAATCTCGCTTCCCGTCAACCATTTACAATTGCTGCGATCCTCCCTCTATTTTTGTTTCATTATGTCCTAGCAGTGCTCGTCATTCTTCCCCACACATTCATTCTAAAGCTTGCCCTCTTGCCCGCTGTTCTGTGGCAAGTCTGGAAATGTGCAGTGGGGCTTGACTTGTCCCTCGGGTTGGCAAATTCAATGGGACTCGAAAGTCCCGTCGGACTCCGCCACTTGAACAATATGTTTGTGGTGCGATTTTGTTGTCAAACATACTCTCTTCACCCCCTCCCACTGACGCTTGAAACTGCCTAGGGTGTGTTGTTCGATATGGCGCTGAGGTCTGTCGCTTGGGTGTTCGTTAAGAAACCGTTCAGAAGGTACAATCCGCCTCCAGAGGGCCAACACGCCGCTCCCGTCGAGCGCCCCTTATCTATCCAGAATGTTCTCCTCGATGCCCTCGATCTCATATTCAATAAACGCGGAATAGGATGGTCGTGGTCGCACAACCCATTCCCAAAAACGAGTACCCGGTCCGAGTCCATCCCCATCATCCTAGCCAAAATACTCCTCAAACTTGTAGTGTTAGACGTCTCCCAGTACCTCATGCAGCACTTCCTACCCTCCGTCGACGATCCTGCAGGTGACACCATCTTTGACCCATCTTTGACCATGGTCCCGCGTTGCGCCTGGGCGGCATTCTTCACCGTATGCGGAGCCTTGGTGGTGTACACATCCATCGACATATCTTACCACATGTTAACGCTCATAGGCCGCATCCTCCTCCGACAATCAGCCCGGCAATGGCCATCGATCTCCAATCGCCCATGGATGTCGACATCAATCACCGAATTTTGGGGCTTCCGCTGGCACCAAAGTTGGCGATACGTCTTTGTCACCTTTGGTTCACGGCCTGGAGGTGCGCTGCTAGGACGGGCAGGAGCGCTCATGGGTGCCTTTGCGATGTCGGCGGTGTTGCACGGCCTCAGCATGTTGGAGCTTGGACGAGGAAACGAAATATGCACTGTTGGCGGATTCTTCCTCCTCATGGGCGTTGGCGCCGCCTTGGAGCATGCGTTCAAAGTTGTGACGGGACGTCGTGTAGGTGGGGTTTGGGGCTGGGTGTGGACAATGGTGTGGACGATTGCCTGGGGGACTTTGTTGATTGATGCGTGGGTTCGAAGTGGGATGTATGCAACTGACTCCGAGCCGGACGGGCCTCGTCCAGGAAAGTTGTTAGTTGACGCAATCATCTCGCTTTCGTAGATAAGATCGATAAGATCCGACGTCTATGTGCCGTAACTGATCGGTCTGCTTCATATGCAATTATCCTACTGTAGAAGTAAGAACAGTGAGAGCGGTCGTGGCAACAGTGCTGTACAGTCACACATCATCACAAACCCGAGCCCTGTACTGTTCACTCCAGAAGCCGTCAAAGGCCGCGATATTACAGCCGCCTTCTCCTAGACAGCATCCGATAAAATAAAGTGATAACTTCGAGCCACGGGCACATTCAGTTACCCGAGACTTCAAGAATCTGCCTAAGGCCCGTTCTTCTGAGTCCTCTTGGTCTTCAAGTCAACATCCGACACCATGACCATGGTCGACAGGACTCACGATAGAAATCATAATTTTGACCACTCAAACGACGACAGCGTAATGAGCTTAAGCTCGTGATACGTCTATATCAGTTCCGACATCCCTTGTTGGATCCATCCGAGCCAAGCGCACCGTCCGCTCTGACACCACCCTTGATCCGAGCTTTCGCTTCCGTGTTCACGCTCTCTATAACCTCCGAGATAAACGAATGGCCAAAACACCGGAGAGTATCCATGTTGACGTTATCACAGAGTGTCACATCAGCCATTCTAGACCAATCGACAAATGATGGGGTGGTTTATTGTCAACTACCTGAGAGATCCCATCTTCCACTTTCCTTGAAGATATTAGGAAGTATCTTCCCATAAAACAACCGGTCTTCCCTAATGGAACTGAAAGCGCATTGATTCTGCGTCTCGGGTGTCATCTAACTGCGAGTGCCGTCTACACCTTCAACTATTTCGTCCTCGGATCCTACCCGGGCGACTGTGCGCTCTGTGCCGAAATCAATGACGTGCAGGCGAAGATTGGCGTTGTAAATGATATTTCCAGGCTTGAAGTCTAGATGTACTACCCCGAGCTCGCGAAGGAATGCCAAACCCTCGACAAGGTTCGCAATCGAGTTGTATAAACTGCCGCCGTCTCGGAGTCATATGCCAAGGACACAAGAAGGTGTAGACCTCTTCGGTGTTCATTTTCGGGAGAACGAGCCAATGAGCCACTTCCCCGGGTCAGTGCCTCGTGGGAAAAGCCTCAACATGGGAGATAACGCGCTGAATGCGCCAATATTAATGCGGCTGTCTGGGCCGGGGACATCGGCCGATGCACGGTGTGAACGTGGAGCGATAGCTGTAGGAAAAGCAGCTGCCAGTGGTAACCCATGGGCCTAGACACAACAAGTTCCTGCCGCGTACCCAATCGTCCCATCTGACTACCCTTATCATGAAAGTCCACTGGATGGCGCCTTTCACTGGCAGTACAAGGACGTTTACTTGGGTCGCCAGTTGTTAATCGTGCCTTCCTCCTCGTGCTCGGGCCCTCTGCTTAGCGCAGAGAGGATGCTATACAACCCAAGTGTAAAAAGGACGCGATTGACTTGTTCGCACAATTTGAATGCTTTGTCTTGCAATATACCTTCAACTTCAACAAAGAGAAAATCAATACTAAACTGTGAATCAGGATATAGGCTGACTCACGTAGCAACCCGTATCGTCCTAAATGCCGACATAGATGACCACAAGATGACTACAAGAATGTGATTCTTGTACGTTTGCTTGCCCTGTACGCTTCCAGAAACTTGTATACAAGTCGGATCACGATTGCGCCTCGGGATGGGCGTCATGGGCATTACTCCCCACGACGCATGTGATACTTGTCTTGCCTAGCTGCCAAGTGTCGGATTAACCTGAAAAAGACGAGGTACTAGAGAAGATGCCAAAGGCGGTAAGACTATTTCTCCTACACAAATATTTGAACATACTCAAACGGGGGTTTCTGCTGCCAAACTGCAGCCAATGCGTTGGAAGATTGATAATTGATGTGGTGATGCCTGTGTGAAAACATCTAGTCGGAATTTTCTTTCCGCTTTCCGCTTTGAGGACCTCACGTGACTTACCCTTAACGCCCAAGTGCATGCTCAGAATCATGCCTCTGTCAAGAAACGTTCGCGTGCGTGTCCAAGCCGATAGACTGCCCGCATCCAAAGATAGTCGTCGAATACGTGTGCTTGGCGCGCATGCTGCCCGCTACAGTCGCAGCAGCGCCGCTCTGGAGGCCGTTGATTGCTCAGGGTGTTCTCTGACTCTGAGAAGGGTGCCATAGCCGACATGATTTCGCGGTCTTCGACTCTTCGAGGAAACCCAATACCTGAACAACCTCAGAGAACCAGGACACCCGAACAAGGGAACCCAATATCCGAGCTACTACCATACCTTCTAGCGGTCGTGTATTCTCCGTTCTACATGACGTATGTCCCTTTCCGTATTTATAGCTGACTGTTCACGTTGACGGGTCTTAAGGCGGTGTTGGCAGCTGGTCAGCGACAGTGCCCAGAGGCCCCAATTACACGATTAGCAGACAGAGTTGATTGTCACTGCTCGCACGATGTCTTTTCTATCTGCATTTCTTCCCAACCCTCCAGATCCCGCCGCCCGTCAACCATTTACAACTCCTGACCTCCTCATCCCATATTCGCTCCATTATGTCCTAGCTGTGCTCGCCATCCTGCCCCACACTTTCATTTTAAAAGTTGCCCTCTTTCTAGTCATTCTGTGTCAGTCTTGGAAATGTGTAGTGGAACGCGAAGTGTCCGTCGCGCTGGCAAACTCTTTGGGATTCGAAAGTTCGGCCAGGCTCCGCAACTGGGACTTTGCATTGGGGGTGCGATTTTGTCATTGATTATAGTCTCGTTTTTCCTGACACCTGAAATTGCCCAGGGCTGGTTGTTCGGTGTGGTACTGAGGTCCCTCGCTTGGACAATTGCAAAGGAACCGTTGAGGAGGTACAATCCGCCTTTGAAGGGCCAACACGCAGCTCCGATCGAGCGCCCGTTGACCATTTCGAACGTTCTCCTCGACGCGCTCGATCTCATGTTCAATATGCGCGGAATCGGATGGTCATGGTCACACAAGCCTTTCCCCAAAACGAGTACCTGGTCCACACCCATCCCGTCCGTCGTAGCCGAATTGCTCCTCAAATTCGTAGCGTTCGACGTCTTTCACTGCCTCTTGCTACATATCCGACCCTCCATGAACGATCCCGCAGGAGATACCATCTTCGACTCGACCCTGGGCATAGTCCCGCGTTCCGCTTTGGCAGCATTCTGCACCGTATGCGGAGCCATGATGGTTTACACGAACGTCGAGGTTGTTTACCTTATCTCATCCCTCATAGGCCGTATCCTCCTCCGACAACCAGCCTGGCAATGGCCACCGCTCTTTGAACACCCATATGCATCCACCTCGCTCGCCGATTTCTGGAGCTTCCGCTGGCACCAATCTTTCCGGTACGTGTTCGTCGCAGTAGGCTCACGGCCCGGTGGAGCGATATTCGGGCGTCCCGGAGCGCTCTTGGGTGCATTCGTGGTGTCGGGGGCATTGCACGATCTCGGGATGTGGGGACTCGGAAAAGGAACGGATTTCTTCTTTGTTAGCGGATTCTTTCTCCTCATGGGCTTTGGTGCCATCTTGGAATATGCGTTCAAGCAGGCGACCGGGCACCGGGTCGGTGGGCTTTGGGGTTGGGTATGGTGCATGGCGTGGTCGATTGGTTGGGGCACTATGATGATTGATGCGTGGACCCGACGTGGGTTGATGGCATCTGACTTCTTCCCGTTCGGGCCTCGACCAGGAAAATGGCTTGTTGACGCAATCATCTCGGTGTAGCGGAAACAATTCGATATCTACTGTATCTATCGTGGTTGATCAAATTTCTTTCATATCTCGGTCATATAAATACACGAACAATTGCTGTACTTGAATCCAGTATGAATTCCGGGTTTCTGCGTGTTTGCCGTGCACGTGTATGACATTACAGATCATCCGTGTCCTTAAGATATATATACTGTACTCTACACCTGCAACCCTATCTACTTATACAGTGATGGAGATCATATCCCCCAAGGAGACTTTCATCATGAGAGAACCCCGAGCCGAAGGAAGGGTGTGAATGAAAGACTCAGGGTCGCTTGACTCACGCCGTAGCATCTGGCCCTCATCGATCACATTGTTCAAGTCTGACTCATCCATTCCATTTAACATAACAAAGACAAAAGTTGGCCATCATAAAAGAAAACGGAAACATGGTATTACAAATCATCGCTCCCCATCACCGAATCCCCGTCCCCGTCGATGCTATAGAGCTCTTCCTCGCGTACCCGATAACGTTTCGTCACCACTTTCTCCTCACCCGTCTCATGGTCAAGCACCACCGTTCCACGAGGGCCCAACTTTTGGACACGCCTGGCCACCACTACAAAATGCCCATCCGCTCCTACGCTTGCCGCGGACTCGCCGC
>QLOU01008896.1:0-21434 GCA_003313715.1 Russula abietina | reverse complement strand
ACTCCCTCATAACCCATACCTTTAGGGCTATCCCGAGAGGTATGCGTTATGAGGGAGTCGACTGTACTCCGCTGACACACGTTCCGCCTGGCTAGCGCTTCTGCGGACAATAGGAAATACGTATGACAGAGTAGCCGGCCTATAAATTTTGCACCTGTGAGTAAAACACAGCTAAATCGCCAACGGCGCATTTTATCTTCATGGACAATAAGGAGAGAAGTCGTCTCCGGAAGGCGGAGAGGGCAGTAGTCTGATTTTCAGGGTCATGACAACTTTAAGTCTTGACAAGGGACAAGAGGCAGCTGGTCGAAATCTCTTACATTTGTGCAGCCTCAGAAGGCAGGTCAGAGGCCGACGAAGGTCGTCAGGTCTGTTTCCCATCATCCGCTCCAAATCTACATTTTTGGGTAAGCTTGAAACCGCTCCGAATGAGCAGTGCGAGTTGTAGCGGGAGAAAATGGTCGTCCAGTCCAGATTCGTTGCGTTGGTAAAATCAAGCGGGAATGGTTCGGGGTCGAGAAGCGTTCGGGTCTCGAGTGCAAGGCCAAGCATCGTTGGTCGGGTAATTCTGGAGGCTACGATGTTGAACTTTGGCTTATCGGCGTTCTTTCACTTCAAGCAACGCCCCATGTTCAGAACCATCTCAGCGAGGGTCGGAGGGGGTGTCCTCGGTCAAGGTCACGAAATATCCTGTTTCACCGACCGATAGAACTCGATACCACAACGACTCGGAGCACAACGTCAATAATCACCTCGATGCTAGTGTTCTCCCCCTGCTTAGGAGTATTAACGAACCCTTCAAGCTTCAACGTCCGAGAGTCAATACTTGCGAGGCCGTACACGGAGATCGGCATGAGAGGAGTAATAAGAATTTGAAAATGAAAATTTCTCATACATTGTTACGTAATGATTACTGTAGTCGCCTTGTCAGATTTGTTCTTTGTCCCTCGACGTGACGTTCCTCTTTCAACGCATGGCTGAGAGATTTCGACCAGCTGTCTCTTGTCAATACTTACTGCTGTCATTCCACGGAGACCCTTGAAGACCAGAGTACTGCCCTCTCCACCAACCTCTGCTAATTGTTCCTGAAGGGTCATACGTCACCGGAGATTAATCTAGTAAACTCGTGCACAAGTCCCTGGGAGGTTCTGACTTCTCTGTTTTGTTCCGGAACTCAGACTATTGCCCAATCAGGCACCCGGGCCTCGCTTTTGTATACTGTACTGTAGTAAATGACCTGTTGCTGTTCCCAATTAATTGTCTAACAGAACGAGTCCCCATGCACATGATCATCATCCAGAGATAACGTCGAAATCGCCACCGAGGTCTCGCATACTCACACGCAGGGCCGGGTGCGTTCCTTTGTTTGTTTGTTTGTTTGTTTTGTAGAAGAACAACACTCAGAGATCGACTAACGGCAAATATAGGGTGTACAGGAAGTATCATGTGTTGGGCATCCGACACCACTGTGCCTGACGCCGACTCGGATCGGTCAACAAATGTACTTGCACAATATATCACAAAGTTAATCAATAGTGCTTCTCGGTTTGCAGAACGCGAACTATTATTCTCCCGTTTGGCACCTACCCAGCCTTGCTATTGTATAGCGTATGATCTGCCTGGAGTCTCCCATTATCCCAATTGTCTTCACTTTTATCCTGACATGTGAATCGCACGTGATCTTCATTCACTTCCACTGCAGGACTTCAAGTTCGTACACGCCCTCAACGCCTCAACTCTCCGACCTACGAGGTATAAAAGGAGAGAGCAGCGGGGGCTTTCAGGATCAGAACAGTTCCGTCGCATCTGTCAAACCTAATCACACAAATGGATTCCTTCGCTGATCTCTTCACCATCGCCTCTAACACCCCCGAGGACGAGCCCATCCCATCCGCCCCCGTTGATGCAGGCACTGGTGGCTGCATTGTTGCGTAGATGGTCTCACTTTGACCACAATCGTGCAATATCCACCTAACGTCAATCTGATAACCCTTGGTAAGCGCTGTCCGTCCAAAAGTCGCGCGCTTCAAGTTCCTCTTGTTAATCCTTTTTGCACAGCTCATACATCCGCCGCGCCACATCACCCCATCTCAATCCAAGTTTTGTTCACCTCGTGTTCCTCCCTCTGCCCTGGTTGTGGAGATTAATGGTCAAACACGCCTTTTGTTTTTGTATCGACATCTGACATCGATTGTACCATCGCCTGTAATTCTTTCCATCCCTTGTTCGTGTTCGATAGGAAGTAGACTGTTACGTAGCACGGTCGAGCAGCGTAAAGATGTAGTCATTATTTAATAACTCTGGTTTACTCTTCAGTTCGCGCGCGTATCAGAGTGACTGGGAGGATCCCCAATAGAATGACGACAAAGAAACATACGTAGTTCACGTCTTGGGCGTTCGCGTGTTTCATGTATCTCAACAATCCAGTAAATACCATAGGGAGTCTTTCACACAGAGTCTTACAAGAAAAATGCCGAACATATATCGAACAACGTAACAAGCGCATTGTACATTGAAAGTTATCATCATAGTTTCCGTTCGAACACTTACTTTTGGTCTTCAGTTGCCGTTCAGCGACCGTGAAACGACGATAGCAACAAGAGTGTAAAGCCAGGGGCAGGACGGGCTTGGAAATCACCAAGGGCATATCCGGATCAGAGCAATACGACAGAAAGGACAATCGAGTCGAGCAAGCCGGATTCAACAAGCGTTTCTTGCAATATCTCTAAAATTAGTTCATCTATACCGGACTTGATCTGCCACCGAGCTATTTCGAGACCAGGTCTGTTCGCAGGGATTGACTGTGACGAGTCTATCAGCCTTCTGTGAAGGCGTCTTAGAGGGAGTACTAGGCACGCACATGGCCAGAGGCAGACCCCGGACCTATCCATACACCACCTCCGTCTTTATCAGCTGAGAAAAGTGAGTGGTTGGTCATGGCGGCCCTTCCCTGGGTGCGAACCATGGATCAACTTGAGGACACGTCAAACAATAACGCGAGCCATGATGACCCCTAGGATCTTCCAAGTAACGCTGTCAGTACAAGGTCCTCACCGGATGAGAATCGGGAGGCTGGGCACATTCTCATGTTGCCTGTCTAAGCGCTTCCGCAGACAATAGGAAATGCATATATGTAGCCGGCCTATAAACAGTGCGGCTGTGAATAAAACACAGCTAAATCGCCAACGGTGCGATTTTATCTTCCTGAACAATTAGCAGAGAAATCGACCTCGGGAGAAACAGGGCAATACTTTGGTTTTCAAGGTCTCTAGGGTGGTATGACAACCACAAGTCTTGACAAGAGACAAGAAACACATCTTGACAGCTAGGTCGGGATTATCTCCAGTTTAAATCTGTGCAGCTCCTCGAAAGGCGGGACAGGCCGTCACGGTAGAAGAGGTCGACGAAGATTTGCCCGTTCCGACTCTAACTCTACCGTTTTTGAGTAAACCGTTCCGAATGAAACAGCGCGAGTTGAAGCCGGTGTAGATTGGTCGTCCAGTCCGCCTTTTCGTTTGGCCGGGTGAAAACCACCAAGTCGGGGGTGGTTCGGTGCCTACAGTAGTGGCCGCGAAGCGTTCGGATCTCGAGTGCGAAGCCAAGCGTTGTTCGTTGGTCGAGTATTTCTGGAAAACTACGATGTCGAACTTTGGCTTATCGGCGTTCTTTCACTTCAAGCAACTCCAGTGCAACTCGTCCAGTCGTGTTCAGAACCCAACCACCTCGGTGAGGGCTGTGCGAGGCCGGTACGGAGATTGCGTGAGGCGTGAGGAGAATAAAAAAAACCCTATAACTGTTTCCGTTGCTTCCGAAATGCTGCTTACCAACCCCTCCGCATGCGACCGTTCCCTAGCGCGACCTCGCCAAGCACCCCTCAGCCATCCCACTTTACCATAACTTCGTAGACACAGCGCTATTCAAACGGTACGATGTCGCAAAAACCGCCATCACCGTGACAGCTGAGCGGCCCGACCAGCTTGCCTCTGAGTCCTAGTCCGAGTCCGAACGCATCTCAACGCCTTCACAGAAGTTCTCCTGAACTTACCCGATGGCCAACTCTGCCGAGGCTGGCAGCCCTAACTAGGACCTGTCCAGACGAAAAGTCGATTCGACACCGCTCTTCCACTTCTTCGCGAGATACATCTTCACAGGTATGTGCGCCCAACGATTCCACTCATTTCTGCGGCATGTGAATGCGATTTCTCCCCTCAGATGGTCAACAACGTCGTGTTTGACTTTGACTGTGCTACAACGCTGCATACACGGCAAACCCATGCCTCGATGAGCAGGCTGACCGATCAAGCGACGGGGTACTGCGGAACATAAACCGAATGCGTACGCTTCTCCGATTCTTAGACACCACGAAACACGGCGCTCGCTGTTTACATCTCCCTTCTTTCACTGTTACTATGCTCTGTACTGTGCTGGCCCTTCCAGCTAGTGGTCTTCCGTAGTCCAAAACCATGGCTTCGTTGGTGTTGCGGAATAGAAACGCTTTAAAACCCTCACGTGACTTCAGTTCCTATCGCCACGTAGGCCCGAATTGCTTCATCGTTCCCTCCGATCCACATCATTATACCCGCAAACCGCCATGCGTAGCAATAGTTATACCACCCACCTCTCATTCAGCGACTCATACCCAAATGCATGTCGCGGCGTGTCAAGGACTGCGTCGATGCCCCAAGTCAAGTGCAGTCATGAACCCGTTGTTTCGCGCACCAAACTTTACCAGAATCCCATTCTACAATTACATGCCAATGAAAGATACCTCCTTTTACTGTAAGCTGTGCTTGTTATCACGCGCGACCACTTATTGGCCTTATATTGCTGTCTCACTTTTATATTACTGTCTCACATTTTGTACTCAGACAGAGGCTTTTAAGGCGAGCCCTGTGGGCTCGAATACAGCAGACTCAGTGTCCAGCGAGTCCAGTTCCCGTCGTTTTTATGTGCACCACCCTCTCATCTCCGTGCTCCCTCCCCACTTCGCTCTAGCGCTCTGCTGCGCCCCTCGTCATTCTCTCCAGTGCTTCCTTTAAGAGCCAAGATCGAAAGGCCAGTAAGATAAGCGCATTTCAATTGTGGAATTAACGTGACCTCATCGTAACTAGCGATACAATCCTGACCACGTTTTTCATTGCACAAACTTATCATCAACGGCCTTGATCACGAATGAAACAACGGTGCTTGGCCGAAGTGACCTTGAGCATACCAGCAAGGGACCTTTCTGGTTACTTTGACGTGCACTCGCAAACTGACGAGTAGACCATGTTATTATATAGTGACTACATCTACACTCTGCTTGGCTGTAATAATCTACTTCCTATTGAAAAAAGGGGGTTGGAAAAGAATTACAGGCAGTGTTACAAGCGAAGTCAAAAAAGGGTACAAAAAAGGGCGTGTTGACCATTAACCTCCACAACCAGGGCAGAAGGAGAAACACGAGGTGAACGAAATTCGAAAGTTGGATTGGGATTGGGATGGGGTGGGGTGGCGCGAGGGATGAATGTGCTGCGCACAAAGATTAGCAAGAGAAATTTAAGCAGGCGGCATTTGAATGATAGCGCTTACTGAAAGTCATAAGATCGGCATTAGGTGAATATCATGATGCCATCTACGCAACAATGCAGCCACCAGTGCCGCCGCCTGCATCAACGGGGGTGGATGGGATGGGCTCGGCCTCGGGGGAGGTGGAGGTGATGGTGAAGAGGTCAGCGAAGAAATCCATTTGTGTGACTAGGTTGTATGTGGTTTGACAGATGCGATGAAACTGTTCTAATGCCGAGAAGGGCATTCATGCTCTCCTTTTATACCTTGCGATTGCGAGCTCAGGACGTGTAGGAGATGAAGTTGAAGAAATGGTTGATGATCATGTGCAATTTTCGTTGAAGCTGTGAGGACAATTAGAAATTGTGAACGGCGGCAGGTCATTTACTACGGTATACAAAAGCGAGGCCCGGGTGCCTAATTGGACAATAGTTTAAGTACCGGAACAAAACGGAGAAATAACAATTTCCCAAGGACTTGTGCACGCGTAAACTTTCGTTGGGCAAGAACAAGCCCAAGTACCATCAGGCACCCTCAGGGTTTGTCATAACTTATCCATGGTAGGCAACACGTGAGCCCAACTTAATTTATGCACCTGTTAGACTTTGTCATCAAGTCGACCTTTGGAACGCTATTCTTTTACGAAGGACGCACGGATTTATCCAAATATAGCCTGTCAGTGTTCAACGTTCATCTTTCATGTTGCTGATCGAAGTCGCCCTTCTCTGGACTAAGTCAACGGCAACGTGTCAGGCAGTTGTGATGGCACTGGCCGCACTGCAGGGTGAGCTTCACTAGGATCATCTAAATGACACGGACAGTAGTACAACGATACTCACCGTGACGGGCTGCCGGACACATCCTCTACCAACACATATTCCTCTTGACTGGTGCCTCTGCGGACAATAGAACTACAATAAGTCTGGCTGCGTATATCGGAGCGGCGGGCCAAAAATCGTAGCTGTGAATAATCAATAGGGAGGTTCACGTTGCGGTTTTTTGCCGGTTTTCAGGTCTGTTTTTTAGACGGTTTTTTGAAGCCGGTAACTTCCGGTTGCTAAAAAATGAGGTTGGTTTTTTGAGATGTGAAAGGAGCCCCGGAGCTGCTTTTACATCGCATTTTAGCCGTTTTTTGCCTCACTGTTTTTGACAGTGTGTTATCATCAAGTAAATTACTATAACATAATTAAAATAAGTATTTTATTGGAACTCTCGTGAGTTAGTACGTTCAGTCCCCAGGCTTGTCATACACAGGTGACGGTCAGTAACTCTATGCCATTATGTTGGACTGTGTTGAGGGGCTAGCCGCCCATGTGCGCAGCCGGCCACTCCGCCGCTGAGTCAGTGCTGTTACGTAGTATATATACGATGTACGTGACAGGGGTAATAGATATACGGAGCTTCTGTGACTCTCTCACAGACGCCCACTATCGCCTATTTGGCTATCTACCCTCTTTATCAGTCCATCAGGTTATGGGCCCTGCGCCCTAAATCTTATCTCATACACATACTCACATACGCACACGCTTCACTCGCCAATCACTCAACGCGACACATACGCACCCCATCGACAACCAGAAGTACCCCTGACCCCTATGGCAGACATACAAGACGAAGTAGTCGATCGGCAGAACGCCTCAGAGAACGAGGAGGCTGCTGCACAAGATACGGCAACAAAAAAGACCAATAAATTGTCTATAACGGAGATTCGCGCTGATAAGAGCATCAGTGTATGCAACATCGATGAACCCCTAAATGAGAATAATTACGCAGACTGGAAGAGGAGGATCGTCCCCCTTCTGGATCTCTGCAAGGTAATGGGTTACATCGACGGATCGATCCCCATGCCTGACCCCAAAAAGAGCCCCAAAAGCGCGGCCAATTGGCGAAGCAATGACAAGCTCGCCAAAGTCCTTGTTCTTAGGAACGTCGCAAAAGCACAGATCCGCCACGTCGATCAGACGCAGTCGGCTAACGATGTATGGAGGCAGCTCATCAAGCTGTACCAGACTACTGGATTCCACACCGCTACCAAATACATGCGGGACCTATTCCTAATGCAGGCGTCGGAGGACGAAGACATCCCCGACTTCATGAACCGCATGAAGCTCCAGGTCGATGAGATAAACGCGATGAGATCCAAATTCAAGATCAGCGACAACATGTATTGCGCTATTCTCTCGCAGGCTCTGCCCGACAGCTGGAGGAGCTCCCTCGAGAGCATCGTCGGTCCTCAATTCTTCAGCGTTGATGACGACGACGACGAAGATGACTCTGAAATAAATATATTGGAGTTCCAGAGGAAGCTCAAAAACGAGTATCAGAAGCGAAACGGAAGTAGTAATCGCAATTCCAACGGGAACGGAAAGAACAGCGCCAACGGTCAGCAAAGCAATGCCGCCTTCGCCAAGAAGAACTCCCGATCGCAATACAACCGTAACAAAACCAAAAATAACGTTCAGTGCAAGAACTGCAACAAAACGAATCACACTACGGACGAATGCCGCCATCTCGGCAAAGCCCATTGCAAGAAATGTAATCGCTTTGGGCACAAGACCACCGAATGTTGGCACGATCCGAATAATCAAAACGCGTACACCAAGCGTAAGCGCGATAACAGCGATCAATCCTCTTCAAAGGACAATGACGCGCGCGCCTCTAAGAAAGGTAAAACTAAGGAGGAAAGCGCCAACGTCGCTGAATATGACGAAGAATCCGCCATGTTCATACTAGACACCAAACCGGAGAACGCCCCGGATACAGAAAGCGAGATAAGCATTAGCTCCCTCGTTAAAGATGAGTATGGCCTATATGAGCCGAAAGAAGTAGATCTAGATGATAACCATGTCTACTTGAACGAATATGATGAGACTCGTGCTTTGTATATTGCGTGCCTCGCAGATAGCGGAACCACCTCACACATCTTCAAAGAGCGCGCTCTATTCGAGAGCGATTACAAACCTTTAACAGATATCTCTATCGGTGGTGTAGGTGGTACCAAAGCTTCCGCGTGAGGCAGAGGTACCGTCAAACTAATAGCGCAATATAATTCGATCAGATGCCTGATCACATTCCGCGACGCGTTACATGTGCCAGATTGTAAATACAATCTAATCTCGCTAGGGCGATGGGAAGATATGCGACGATCATATACCGCTAAAAACGGTACACTCACGCTACTCTCCTCAAATAATAAACTGATTGCACAAGCAACCAGATCAGAGAACAATCTCTACTGGTTCACATTCATCCCAATGCGAGATAGCAAACCCCCTTCCGATGCACAAGCCTTTCACGCAATCTCTTGGCAAACCTGGCACAAACAATTCGGACATATCAGCTATCATGGCTTACAAAGCCTACGCGAGAAGAACCTCGTCGATGGTTTCAAGATCAACACACAAACCGACAAGATTGATTGTATTCCATGCGCACAAGCAAAGTTGACGCATATGCCATTTCCTCATACGGCAACCCGGACCGAAGCCGTAGGCCATCTAACGCATATCGATCTATGGGGTAAATACCCAACGTGCTCGATCAATAACAATCAATATTACATCCTATTTGTCGACGACTATTCCCGATATGTCACTGTTCAATTCCTCAAATCTAAAGATCAAGCGGGACAGAAAGTCCGAGACTACTTCACATATCTACAAACCCGTGGATTCTCCACAAGAAGTCTTCGCGTAGACCGGGGAACTGAATTCATCAACCAAATGCTCGCAGCTTGGTGCTCTGAAAAAGGAATTGAAATTCAAAAGACTGCACCATACTCTCCTTCGCAAAATGGCGTTGCAGAGCGTATGAACAGAACCCTCGTCGAACTGGCACGCGCAATGATCGCGGCACGACAAGTCCCCGAATTTCTATGGGAATATGCGGTATCTCATGCCGCCTACCTAAGGAACAGATCGTTTACCAGATCCGTCCCTGATGCTACCCCGTATCAGAGAAGACATGGCAACAAACCAGACGTCTCACATCTATGCGAATTCGGATCTCCTGTCTGGATCTTATCCGACGGTCCGAATACACCACGCAAAATGCTTCCAAAATCCACCGAGAGAATGCTCCTCGGATATGAAGACGGAGCACGTGCGGTACTATATTACAATAAAGAAAGTAGAAAAGTCCTCTCCTCGAGAAACTTTAAATGCATTGAGAATGACACTACTACACATCCTACTGTACAAGAGGGCACGCCTCCAACCGACCCCGGGGAGCTGAATAATGCGCCGGAGGCGGAATCATCGCAACCAAAGAAACGATCAGCAGATGAGGAAGGCGAAACAAGCCCCAGGAAGACAAGGGGAGTTAAATTGGATTATAAGCGACTTGATAACCTGTTCTCCGATCAGGATGACGACGAGGATTCAATGATCGCGATCCACCTAATGATAAACGATGAATCTTACAACGCCTCTACAAGCGATGCTCCAATGAGTCTCACCGAAGCGAAGAAGCTACCCGATTGGTCGAAATGGGAACAAGCGATCCAAGCGGAACTAGGCCAGCTCAGGGACATGGGTACCTGGAAGCTGGAACCCTGCCCGCTCAATGCAATCCCAATCGCCAACAAATGGCTTTTCGTAAAAAAGACCAATAACCAAGGAGAGATCGATAAGTATAAGGCACGCCTTGTGATAAAAGGATGCTCACAAAGGCCCGGTTTCGACTTTAACGAAACATACTCTCCAGTTGTGCGAATAGAAACTGTCCGACTTTTATTAGCGATGGTACCTGAGATGAATTTACGAATCGCACAAATGGATATCAAAGGCACGTACCTAAACGGTATCCTAAAGGAGAACATATACATGAAACAACCGGAGGGTTATTCCGACGGTACGGATCGAGTATGCCACTTAAACAAAACGCTATACGGCCTTAAACAAGCCGGACGTGAATGGAATATTCAATTCAACGAAGGTTTAACAGAACTCGGATTCACGCGTCTGCTATCCGATCCTTGCGCATATGTTAGACGCCAAGGGGAGGAATTTCAGATCATCACCGTATGGGTCGACGATCTTCTCTTATTCGCAACAAAAGACGTCGCACTCACGTTGATGAAAGCCCAGATAGCACAGAGATGGACTGTCACTGATCTCGGTGAACCATCTAAGATTATCGGAATACAGATCAAACGCGATCAAGACTCCATCTCCATATGCCAAAAACAATACATTGAATACATACTCGACAAAGAAGGGCTACTACACGCTAACCCGGTAGCGACGCCCCTCGATCCAAATCTACCGATCGAACCCAATCCGGAAGGTTCTGAGGGCAACCGAAGCAACCCGTTCGCCCGGAGATTAGGCGAACTACAATATATCGCCAACGCTACACGCCCGGACATCTCATTTGCCGTGAATAGATTAGCCTCATATACCGCAAACCCCAGCACCCAACATTACAGGATGCTGAAGAGGATACTTAGATATCTCGTGGGAACGCGGAACTACGGAATCACATACTGTAAATGGAGACACGATAAGCAGATTGTCGGTTACGCCGACGCAGCACACGCCAACCAAGATGAAAAGAAATCCACATCCGGAATTGTATTTATCTCCGGAGGCGGGGCAGTCCTATGGAAATCCAAAAAACAGAGACTAAGTGCGCTATCTACGACGGAGGCCGAGTATATCGCACTCGCGCAATCCGGAACGGAAGCGCGTTGGCTCCAAAACTTACTAAACGAGCTCGGATTCCCCCAAACTGAACCTATGATCATCCGAAGCGATAGTCTAGGCGCGATCGCACACGCCATAAACCCCTTCCCTACTCACAGTTCACGACACATAGACCTCCAGTGGCACTCAGTCAGGCAATTAGTCCAATACAATATCATCACACCCGAAGACGTTCCCGACGCCACACAAACCGCCGACGCGCTAACTAAAAATCTACCTCGACCTAAATACAAAAGACATTGTATCGAGATGGGCTTGGCGACCGTCTGAAGGGGAGTGTTGAGGGGCTAGCCGCCCACGTGCGCAGCCGGCCGCTCCGCCGCTGAGTCAGTGCCGTTACGTAGTATATATACAATGTACGTGACAGGGGTAATAGATATACAGAGCTTCTGTGACTCTCTCACAGACGCCCACTATCGCCTATTCGGCTATCTACCCTCTTTATCAGTCCATCAGACTGAATGCCCAATCCGGCACGTAAGTCCCACGCCCTAATTAGGCGTACCGGTAGACACATGTGTAAACACATAGCTGCGAGATAAGGGACTAATAGTCCCAGGGGTCCAGAGACTTTCTCTCCCCCGCTCCGCTTCGTAACCTCAGTCGTCCCATCGTGTTCATGACATTATCTCCTGTTTCACCTCTCCTAAATCCTCCAGGCTTTGGTGTGGTGGCTTTGGTTGGTGTCAAGTCATCAATCCCTCACTGGAATGACAAGAGCAATGGGACATTTGGAGACGTGAGACGGCAGACAAAGATGACAGGGTGTTTCATGGACGTTGAAAATATGCTACTCTTACTACTCTATCCTATGTACACGCTATAGTATCTACTGTATAGGTCTAATTGCAAACCTACTCCCATAACCTGAGTCATCATTGTGGCATGAAAAAAAGGGTGGTTGTAAGTAGTGGGACGGTGGGAGTCTTGCCATGCCAGGACTTGGAGACGGTGGAGGTGTAGTGTGACCGCGACACCACGTTGGTGTGAGACTCAGTAACATCAGCAAAAAATATTCTGACAGTAGAATGACACATGTTATGTAACTGCCTTGTATCTCTGTAGGCTATGTAGAACCCTGTAGAATTACATGACTTACTTAGACCCGAACATACTACATAGATCTATATAGAATGCACAATTTACTTAAACTTGCACATACTTCATAGCCCTACTGAAATTAACACTTTGATGTAATGTGACAATGATTCTATGGGTGCTACATACTATGGCCACTATGACTGCTACAACTGTTATGGCTGCTATGGCTGCTATATTGCTATGGGCCTATGAGTGCTATGAGTGCAATGATTACTATGGCTGCTATGGCTGCTATGGGCTGAACTAGGGTTGTGCCAGCTATATAGTGCACGCGTGCATGCACTGAAACCGTGGAACGACTTAGTCAGAATTTTTGATGGCAGACACAAATAGACGTACACAGTACACGCGTTGTTCGCTCTTCGCTCGTTATTCCTTTTCCTTCCATCATAGAGCAGCTCCTTGGTCTATCCTTCATGGGCCTCTTCTTCTGTGCTTTCGTCGTCATGCCGCCCTTCTTCGCCTACCTGTATTATGTGCAAGAACCCAAGTTCAACGAAAACGGCGAGCTCGTACCCGAGGTGCGTATACCCATCGCAATTGCTGGCTCACTATTCATTCCCATCTGTTCTAATGGACATCTCGGTCGAGCGTACACTGGATTTGGCCCATCATGGGCTTAGGTCTCTTCAGTGTCGCGGCGCTACTCCTCTTTGTTGTGCTGACAACTCACAACCCCCGAATCACTTCACACGGCCATCCATGCTGCCCATCGAAGGACCGTCTCTGGCACATGCCTGACTCCTTGCCACCTATCAAGCAGAGTGGGCCATACACCAAGGAGGGTGTTATCCTCCTCGGTGACGTGTGGAACATGCGTCATCTGCTCACCGGCAGTGGCATGACCGTCACCCTCTTGGACGTTGTGCTCCTCGCACCAATGGTCGCCGATGAGCTTGACCTCACAGACAGGTACGTGCTCACAGAGGTTCTTTACCGCCGACAGCGCCCAGCCACTGCTCCTGTTTCACGTCCTACATACGCCCCGCCTTTCCAACCAGTGCACAGAATGAAGCCATCCCAAGCACAGGTGATATCTACCCCGACACTGCCGCCGATCACGCTCTTTAGTGCGGAGGGTACGTACAGTATGTCCCACCTCACAGCAGCCACATGACTCTGACTCTTGTCTCATACCTGTGGGACATAGAGACAAGTACCTCGTTCTGTGGACCAGGTACTTCAAGTCTTTCGAGCGCGGCAGTGAATGCATCCAAGGCCAGTCTGCTGCTCTCAGGGTGAGTTCCTTACATCTTTGCTTACCCTCGAATACGATGCTACAAGGCATGACGGACATTGCCTCGCTTCCAGACCCCACGGGCACCATCACCTACGCGCACGTGCTACACAATAATCTCGACCTCTACTGCGCCTCATGCCCAATCGGTGTGCTCCTCGTCATCTTTGAGGCGCGTCCCGACTGAGAAGTACAAGGCTACGCCCGAGACTGCCCGACTTCAAGTGCCACTCAAGTTGGCCTTCACTCTCGTCTGCATCCACGTTCCCTCGGTCTGGTCGGCACTCATGGCCATTGACAAACCATCAGATCCCAATGAGCTCGGGCCTCGTCGTTGCATCTCGTGCGTCCTATCCATCTGCATGCCCTTCTCTCCCTTATGCTTATGTATGTGGTTCAGGAAACCCTTTCGCTACGGCGCTACCACAACCATATCTCACTGTCATTGAACAAGATGTCTGAACACTTACCCTTAATCCCATTCTCGCTCATCATCCCTCGTACGTCTCTCGTCATGTGGACCTCATTTCCACTCGTCTCACTCCTCTTTCAGTGGCCCTCCACCCTCACCGTCTCAGCGACAGCAGGGTTCAATTAGGGTTGTGGCCCCCACCCCCCGCGCTTGTGTGCGCGACACTCACTGCGTGTTGTCCCCCATCGTCCGCGTTCTTTATGACCATCTGCACAAACCCATCACCCAGACGATGGGTGAAGGGTGTCCCGACACCGGCTCAGGATGCACAACACTGCAGCGGCGACTGCGGAGGGCCCAGCAGGGAATACAAGAGCGACACAGAAACCAGCAGCGCTTGCGAATACATGTACAGGGGTAACAGGGCATGATGACAGCAGCAACCACAGCGACAGCAGCAGCAAGGAGCGGGCAAAGGATGCATGGGTGGAGTGTATAGATGGATGAAGATGACTAGTACACTTGGTTTGATTTAGATAGCTACCAAATATAACTTTTTTTCAAATTTCATTGCTGTGTGCCATCCACATGAGGACTACTGGAAATGTACGGTTGTATATACAAGGCTACACGCCAACTACGAGCATTATGAGCAGCTACAGCAGTCCTACGAGCGATTTACATAGATGACACGGCATCTATGAGATATACATTACAATAGTATATATTACATATATATATGTAATTTTAATCGCTTCTATGGACTTTAGCCGATTCTACTAGGATCTACAGAAACAAGCCGGCGGTTACTAAAGTTGGACTTGTCTCCCCGGTTACAGGTCTATGTAGGGCTCTGTACGCTACAGAGCCTAGTTTTTTTTTCCTGATGAAGAGCCGGACTTGAGGCCGAGACCTTGATGGTCTGTACAGGTCCAGCTTCGGGGATGTGCTCACTGGGATGCGGCCCTTGGTTGTAGTTTGTTCCTTGACTGTTGATGTTGTGGGCGTGTTGAACTTGGGTGTCGTCGGGTCTTCAGCTTGATGGGGGGAGAAGAGGAGGGACTTATAATATTTAATAAATATATTTTAAATATATATCGCGACAGGATTCCTCTCGAGTGTAAAAACAGATGATGCAAAAATGGTTTTTGAGGCCTTTCGCGGAGGGGGGTTTCACGTTGGGCTGTTTTTGAGGCCGCTTTTTGGGGTTTTTTAGCAGAAACTAAACCAAAAAACCTTGATGAAAACCGCCAAAAAATCGCCCAAAAAACACCAAAAAACCGCAACGTGAACCCCCCTAATTAATCATAGGTTCACTGCATGCAAACCAGAGTTTTCGGTGTGGGAAAACTCTAATAAGGAAAACTCAAACATTTTCCCAGCCCCGTACCTCATCGTGGGAAATGATATGTAAGGAATTGTTAAGCTGTTCTCCGAGTTTTCTTCAAGTTTTCCCACGCCGAAAACTCTGGTTTGCATGCAGTGAGTACAGTATCGACTCTCGGACGTTGAAGGTTCATTAATACTCCTAAACAGGGGGAGAATACTAACATCGAGGTGGATTATTGACATTGTGCTCCGAATCGTTGTGGTATTGAGTCCTATCGGTCAGTGAAACTTTTTTTTATTTCATAACCTTGACCCCGATGAGGATACCCCTCCGACCCGGGTTCTGAACAAAGTGAAAGAACGCCGATAAGCTAACATCCAGAATTACCCGACCAACGACGCTTGGCCTTGCACTCGAGACCCGAACGCTTCTCGGCTCCGAATCACTCCGGGTTGGTTTTACCAACGAAGGTGAACTGGAACGACCATTTTTACCGGCTTCAACTCGCACCGCTCATTCGGAGCGGTTTCAAGCTTACTCAAAACTGTAGATCTGGAGCGGATGATGGGAAACAGAACTGACGATCTTCTTCGGCCTCTGACCCACCTTCCGAGGCGGCACAAATGTGAGAGATTCCGACCAGCTTGTCTCTTGTCCGTTGTAGTTGTCATGCCACCCTAGAGACCCTGAAAATTAGACTACTGCCCTCTCCGGCTTCCGGAGACGACTTCTCTCCTTATTGTTCGTGAAGATAAAATTGCGTCGTTGGCAGCAATTTAGCCGTGTTTTCTTCACAGCCGCAAAGTTTATAGGCCGGCTACTCTGTCAGACGTACTGTACTTCCTATTGTCCGTGGAAGCGCTAGCCAGGCGGAACATGTGTCGGTCAGGTGAGGATCTTGTATTGTCTGCGTCACTTACCTAGAGGATCCTGGGGCTCATCCTGGCTTGCGCTACTGTTTAACGTGTCTTGATCTATGGTTCGCACCCAAAGAAGGGACGTCCCGACCAGGCGCTTGGGAAACAAACCACTCACTTTTCTGATCAAGAGGCTGTATATGAGATGGGTAGGTCCGGTGCGTTCCTCAATTTTTTGTAGAATAATAATATTCAGAGACCGACTAACGGCACATGCAAAGTGTACGGGTACTTCGGGACAAATATACGTGTCACGAATTTATTGCGAAGTCAATTAATATTGCTCCTCTATTGGTTCCCGAACTCGAACTATTATCATCCCATTAGGCACCAGCCGTCGCTATTGTATAGTGAGTGATCTGCCTGGCGCTTTCCATTGTCCCAATTGTCTTCGCACTCATCTTGACCGTGAATCGCACGTGATCTTCATCCACTTTCACCTTTCACCAATAAACATTCCAGCTCGTCCAGTTCGTGCGCGCTCTCAGCTCAGACTTACGAGGTATAAAAGGAGAGAGTAAAGAAGGCTTTCAGCATCAGAACAGTTCAATCGCATCTGTCAAACCACATACCACATAATCATATCAATGGATTTCTTCGCTGATCTCTTCACCATCGCATCAAACACTCCCGAGGCCGAGCCTAGTCCATCCACCCCCGCTGATGCAGGAGGCGGCACTGGTGGCTGCATTGTTGCGTAGATGGCATCATGCAATATTCACCAACGCCGATCTTATGGCTTTTGGTAAGCGGTGTCGTCTTTACGTCCCCTGCTTCGAGTCCATCTTGCTAATCTTTGTGCGCAGCCCACCCATCCCTCGCGCCATCCCACCCCACCCCAATCCAAATTTCGTTCATTTTGTGTTGCGCCCTCCGCCCTGGTTGTGGAGGTTAATGATTGACACGCCCTTTTTTGTACCGTTATTTGACTTCGCTTGTACCATTGCCTGTAATCCTTTTCCAATCCATTTTTGTTTTCGATAGGGAGTATATTATTACAGCCAAGCAGAATGTAGATGTAGTCGACATATAATAACATGGTTTACTCGTTCACGCGTGCAGGTCGGAGTAATGTAACCCGAAAGGTCTTGCTGGCATGGACGCATGGTGAAAGTCACCTCGACCATCACAAGATTATTACCAGCCTGAGGAGCATTGGAAGGGATGCACGTACAGGTATTGAGGCGCTTAGAGGAATTTTGCGCTTTTACTGATGGGCCTAACTTTCATAGCGATACCATCTCAGCAACAACGATTGGTCGACGAAGAGTGCCAGGTTCGTTCCCCATCATCCGCTCCAAACCGTTCCAAATAAGACAGTGCGAGTTGATGCCAGTGAAAATGGTTGTTCAGTCTGCCTTTCGTTGGTGAATCCAAGCTGTCGTGGTTCGCTGGTGCCGAGAAGCGTTCGGGTCTCGAGTGCAAAGTTGAGTGTCGTTGGTCCGGTATTTTCTGGGAGCTACGATGCGCGAACTTTGGCTTATCGGCAATTCTTTTACTTCGAGAAGCCCGCTTCCAGAAACCTTCCATCTCATCTCAGTATATGCCGGAGTCGGTGGGAGGCCATGCTATCGTACTTCGCCCGGCGCTAAAGTACAATGTCGCTGATGGCCTCAACATCAGTGTCCTGCCCTATTTTGAAAGTATTCACTACTAAATGCCCCTTGGTGAGGCACACTTGCGCGGAGTCGTGTACGGAGATTGCGTCAGTTGGGATGAGAATAAAAAGGCCTTATGATGAGTTTGTGAGTTTGTCAGTCAGTGCCAGTATATTTATGCGACTGACAAGTTATCACGTGGGGACTTCCTTTCTTGGTCACAATCATTGCCGAGCGGCGACCAGTCCAATGTCTAGTCAATCCTCGTTACTGTACTGTAGGTCTGCATATGCAGATCTGGAGTAAGATATGATATGATGTGAGTTCACTCTCAGTTCAGACTCGATTTCTTATCCTTATTCTTATCATTTGTTATGATTTTTATCGGTATTTTTAGTACGCTTCAGCTCAAGGCGTGAGTGTGGTCGAAGACGTGCCCACGATGTTTTAGTAACGCAATGCCAGTCGTTGGTTTTCTCTGCAGTGGCCGGGTGTGGTCATCTTCCCATCAGCAAGCCTGAGCCCTGAGAAGAGCTTGCTCGTTGTTCCGACCGTACACGCATGAACTGACGATTAAAACTATGTTGTTACACAACGACTACATCTACACTCTGCTTGGCTGTAATAGTCTACTTCCTATAGAAAACAAATGGGGTTGGAAAAGAATTACAGGCAGTGATACAAACGAAGTCAGATAACGGTACAAAAAAGGGCGTGTTGGCCATTAATCTCCGCAACCAGAGCAGAGTGGGAACACGGGGTGAACAAAACTTGGATCGGGATGGGGATAGTATGGGTGGGGATAGTATGTCGCGAAGGATGCATGGGCTGCGCACAAAGATTAGCAAGAGGACCTTGAAGCACGAGAAGTTTGAACGATAGCACTTACCAAAAGTCATAAAATGGGAGTTAGGTGTGTATTGCACGATGGTGGTACCATCTAGGCAATAATGCAGCCACCAGTACCAGCATCAACGGGAGTAGATGGGATGGGCCCGACCTCGGGGATGTCGGACTCGGGGGTGATGGTGAAGAGGTTAGTGAAGGAATCCATTGATGTGATTATGTGGTGTGTGGTTTGACAGAAGTGATGAGTCTGTTCTGATGCTTGAGAAGTTCATTCATGCTCTCCTTTTATACCTTGTTGGTCTGAGCTTAGGAGGAGGAGCCGACGTGTAGGACGTTGAAGGAAATAATGATGAGCGGTGATCACGTGCGATTCTCATTGTCAAAGATAACTGAGACAATTGTGAATTGTAAACGTGTGAACGGCGGCCGGTCATTTACTGGGACTTGTGCACGCGTTAATTATCCGTTGTTGTATCCGTTGTTGAGCTAAAGCGACAGCAGGCACACTAAGTGTTTATCGTATCCATGGTAGCCAACACGTGAGACCTTTTACAGTAAGTTGAATTCATCTGTTAGACGTCACTGTGCCGCCGCTTGAAATGCTATTCTTTTACAGTATCATACAAAGACGCACCGGATTTCCCTCACTTTATCCCCCCCAGTGTTCATCGTTCAGTGGCCCTTCCGTGGTGCATGTCAATGACCCGGACGCGAGGCAGTGGACAGCAGTGCGAGGTGGATGAGCCTAGGATCATCTCACCGGATCCGGCTCGGAGTCGGAATCGGGCACAGCTCGACACATCCTTCACACATTCCTGGCGCTTCCGTGGACAAAAGAGCTACAATAGAGGACACGTATGATGGAACGATCACCCCGGAAATCTTGTAGCGGTGAATAATAATAGGTAAATCCCTAGCGGCGTATAACCCCTCAGAACAATCAGGACTGAGAAACTGGTGGGCCTGGGGAGGGCAGTACTCTGGTTTTCAAGGTCTCCAGTAGCCTGACAACTGTCAGTCTTTGACAAGAGACCCCACAGTAGCAAGTCGAAACCTCTCAAACCTACACAACCTCAGAGACGGTCAGAGGTTGACGAAGATGGCCAGGTAGGTTCTCCACCATCACGCTCCAAATCCTCGTATATTTCAAGTGAACTGAGCGAGTTTAAACAGGTGTATGGGCTGGTCTTCCAGTCCATCTTTCATTGTGACCTTTGCCTATCCCCACGAAGGGAAAGTAGTTCGTTATAGTATCAGAGAAGCATTACGTGTCTTAGGTGCAGACTAATTCGAGCTTCTCGCACATCGGTGCAGTACTATATAACTTTGGGTTACTCCACGTACAGTATTTGTGACCCAGCCATCTCAGCAAGTACCGAAGGTGTTCCCAGGCTAGGACCCGGTTACAAGGTCTCTATATCTCCTCCGATGGAGCGTAACAAGAGCACAGCGTCACCGTCCACCCCAATATCAGTGTCCTCCAGTTTTGAGAGGCTTTCCGACCCCTTTCGACGTCCCTTGTTAATATCCACTCACCGTCCGAGTCAATTACCGAACCCCAGGCACTTGCCAATTACCGGATCTGAACCTCAACTCAACGCCTCTCCAGAATACGTGCGAAGCCTCAAGTCTGTGCTGTGACTTCAAAGCCCGAGCCCTCAAGAACTTGCATTTGTAGTCAGGCCTTCTGATTGAGATCTGCTGCATCTGGATGCGGGAGAAGGCCCAGGACTCGGATATCTACTATTACGGATCCACTGGCAAGGAGTATCAGGATACGGTATGGGTTGCAGGTCGGAAAGAACAAATCATTAGTTGTATAGCACATTGCTGGGTGGTCGAAGCGCAGACGCGTGGTTGATGGCCGGAAGGAGCGGGACGACGTCCGTCGTTTTCTCTTCTGCCGCTCAGCGCTCAGCAGGCCCGTTATACACAGTCCGCTGCTTGTAACTACACCCTCCCGCCACTCCCTTCAGGCAATACAGTCGTTAATTCTCCACGAACTGAGCCAGTAAACAGCACCTCCAACATACCACACCACCAGCAAATAGCGAAGAATCACCTCGATCTCTCACAACCAGCGGGTCTGTTGTGACCACCAGTTCGTGGATCGCTGCAGCGAGCGCTACTTTATACCCGTCCGCGCAGCTCGCTTTTCTGGCTGAACGCTGGACCCACATGCTCCTCATGAACATGAGACCAAATTAGAGTGGTTAGAACAGTACTTAAGCGTCGGTAAAATGTGCTAACCTTGTGCTGACTGTAGAAGTATCATACGCTAATATTGAAACAGCGGATTCACTGTTCACTGACAGACTGCCGCGATACTAACGCCAAAGAGCCCCGTCTACCTCTCTGTCTCTGTGCTGTTATTACAGTATCCTATGGTGCACTGATTGTTAATCGCTTCTGATTCCCCTGCTACGAAATCAGCTCTTCCTGTGCTAAGCATGGGTCTGTGCTACTATAGTTTCAACATAAAACCTACGCAAGTGCGACTAATAAGCGATGCCATCAATACCGGAGCGGAGATATCGACCCGAGCCGGAGTCAACGATAAACGTGAATCTGCGGAGATTATTGTCATATAAGTTGGCATACACAAAAATTATCAAAAATTATTAATAATCTCCGCCAGATGTAACAAACATCACCAATCGAAGAGCACCCCCGGAGCCGTTTTCCGACCTCACCCGGTCACACAACCGTCAACCGTTGCTGCTGGTGACTCGGACCAT
>QLOU01008895.1:0-12026 GCA_003313715.1 Russula abietina | reverse complement strand
GTGTCCGCCAGTTCCTCAACGCGCCGTTCCACGTCGAGCTGCGTCAGCCCAGAATGTCCATCGTGGCCTAGCCCGCTGCCGCCCCAACGGAAATGCCTCGAGAAGAATTGCCACAGAGGATTTGAGTAGAGGGTGTCGAAGGAAATGTCGGAGAATGCGTTCGGGGATGTGAATGTCAATGTGTCTAGCGCGACGATGGTCGTTTGATATGCGTACCACGCCAGACAGACGAGGAGGACACAGAGGAGGATGTGGAGGAAAGTGGCAAGCCGGATTTGTTCTAGCGGCTTCTGGACGTGGGAGCGGGTGCCCCGCTCTTCCTTCGACATAGGAGGCGGGAAGTCATCCTTCTTCACGGTGTGCGATTCGGCCGAAGATTGCGAAAAGGGACGCTCTGGAGAAGCGCTCTGTTTGATTCGGGTGCTGCTGCGAGTTGATACCATTGATTGATTTTTATGTGGACCGGAGGAGTTGAGTTCGAGTATGCTTGTGGTTGAGATGAGGATGAGCCACGAGAAAACGAGGTCATTTATCAATGGCCGAGAACCGCACCAGGTGTTTACAGTAAGGCAAAGAAATGAGGGAACGGTGCAGTGCGTGGGTGCGTGGCTTGATGCAGGCCGGAAACACGCGCCGTAGAAACGTGGGCGAGGTCATTATCTCCAATGACGTCATTTTATTACACAACGATAAGTACGCTAACACTCTAGAAAGAGAAAGAGAAAGAATATACCAGGGTGAGTACAGCAGTAGACGACAGAGACGTAATGGGAGACGTCAATCATCAAGGTGGCCTGCAGAGTCTGTCCGGGATACGAGAAAATTGGGACGATCTCCATCCGAGTGGGCGACGGCGGGGTGTAGCCCGAGCGCTTAGAACAACTTGAAAGGGCGAAGCTAAGGTCTGTTTGTTTTCCAAACTTCCCTTGAAATTACACAAACAAGGACGGGAATATTCAGACCTTCGCTTCGGGAGGATCTTAGGGAGAATCCAGCGAAGCACGGAGATAACGGCAACAGCACAGGGCTACCAACAAATCATCGAAGCACGCATGGACAACTGAAAAAGGCGGGCCTACCATGACAACAAAAGAAGGTATGTGCTGCAAAGCGGACCATAGTAACCTGATAACCATGGATGCGACCAGATGCAGAAGAGGAAATTGCCTCACTGTTCGAGGGTCAGTCGCATAGGCCGCGGGGCCGGAGGGATATGGTCCTACTCACAGAAAAGGACAACAGCACTGGCCAAAGATAAAAAGGTTGAAGAGAATGAGAAGAGGTTTGCGCCTATAGTCTGATTGACCCTGGTGGCTGTAGAATTAATATCAACGAGGGCGCTCATTACGGTCTCGTTCATTTGTTGTAAAGTCCCAATAAGCCCGTCAGTCACCCGAACGGCATTTGCTTGGGCGATATTCATCAACATCACTTCATGTGCACTAGAATTCAATGCATCCGAGAGATGGTTGGCACTTGCAGCAAGCCGCACTATCAACTGGACCACCTCTACGTGATCAAGGCGAACGTAGATATTAGGGAATGTTTACTTGCGTTCATGGACGAAAGGAGACCCCGTTCTATAAGGGAAAAGCGCTGCCACATTTTGTCCTGTGAGATGGTCAGCGCCCGGTCAATGCCCACGACAAGCGCTCACTGAGGTGTCAAGAGTTTCGCCAAGCCGATTGTCGAGAGTTTGAAGACCAGAGTTCAATCTCGCAGAAAAAGACCGCTCGAATTCGGTAGTTAAAGACATTAATGTTCGTAAATGCTATCCATGTAGAGCTCAGCGCATCGAAACACGCCCAGGATGTCCATACCTCTGACAATTCCAGTGATTGTTCTTCACTTTCTCGGAGTTGGATATCAAAAGCCTCCTTTTGAGGACGCATAACCTATTATCATAATAAATTTACGTCCATGTGCCACGGATATGATACTGGAGGGAGAGTGACCTGTTGTAGTTCATGAAGAACCCTTGCTGAGATATCAATGTAGATCTGGTCTACAAGCCCTGTGGATGCCTGGAGGCCGCTAACGGAACTCTGGAGGTCCTGTGGGAGCCAAGAGCACTGGGCGGGCAGTTGTCGTTGAAGGTCGGCAGTCTCACCAAAAGCAACGATTGCCAACGCGCATATGCTTCATCCTCTTTCTCCGCGCGTTGCATAAGATGACGGATATAGGCAATCTTCTCGATAGTAGCATTCCTGTAGACCTCGAGCGCGAGTTCTTAATATAAACGGAGATCAGAGCGCACAAGCAGGACCATCGCTCCCCAGCTCCGCACCTTTCTCGTTACTCCGCTGGTAAGCGAAGCACAGTTGCGCTAGTAAAAAAAGTCGGCAAAAGGCATTTCTGAAAAGGAACCTGCGTACGAATTTCACGCAGATAGCCAGAATAACTGGCCCAAGACTGGGTACTCCTGGAAAGTGCTCTGTATAGCTGAGTAAACGAATCAGACTCCTCGAGAAGGTGCGCCCACTCTACACAGATCCCATGAGGTGCGCGGTCACTTAACCCTCCTTCTTCCAAGAACACCTCGCACTCGAGGGGGATCGAATGAAATTCAGCGGTCCGCAGCTCACACAGTGTCATGGCAATTGCGGCTGTAGGCGGGGTCCATGATGAGCTCATATATGCGTGTAATGTGCGCATACCTTTTACCCTCTGATCAGCCTCTATGTCTATTTCCGCACATTTGACGCGTATACGGCCAGCAGCACGGCGAAAACAATCTGGCTTTCTCGTGTAGAGACCTATGTTCCCTAGGGCATCCCGGCAGGCCTAATCAATGTAGGAAATGCTTACTATCCACAGAGCCAATAAGACTTTTATCGAGCCCAACGTCTGTATTAAACACTGAGCGGACGGCTACATTTTCTAGACGAGAGGTGCTAACCTGAGTACACATTGTCCTGATGTACAGTGTGTTCTGCAACAGGGAACGATTCAGAATGATCATGTCTGCGCCAGGAGAAGGCAGCAGTGTGGGCGCTGATGGCTGATAGTATGGTGAACACCGTAGTGAACCGCATTATGGAACAGTAGTGAGAGAGTGAGAGTTTTGAGTTTTTGGCTATGAGGTGAGTAACTTATTAATCACGTGGACAGCGTTCAACGTTCCGATTCTTTCCGAATCTCGATTCCGGAAAATGTCGGGTTTTTCGCCTTCATGACTACCACAGCCTTCAATTGATGGAGTTTTGTGAGCCTATGCCCGCTGCTTGCGCCCTAGAGGTTGTCCTTTGTATTGCGTGCTGATGACTACTGAATACTGAGTACTGAGTCCTTGCAACCTAACAGTGCTGCCTGTGGCTGGCATTCCGATATGATCCGATGCCCCAACTCACTCTTCGGTCCCTGTTTCACTGCATCTGATTGAGAACTACGGAAGCTGTGGAACTTCTTCTACAAGTGTACTTGATCAATCTACGAAGCAGTGCTGTAAAGCGATCCGTGAAAGCGCCGTATTAATGCCGAAGTCAGTCCAGTTACCCTTGATACGCTTTCGTAAAGCGTGTCACGCAAGGAATGGACAACCTTTTCCATCTGAGGGATGACTTTGGTCGTTGTCTAGCATACACGAAGCAGGTTGTGTCCCCTAGACCGCGGGAAACCCCATTTACCGAAGCGCGCACGTCGTAGTCCGAAAGCCAAAGTTTACTGTTCAAATCAACGCGACAAGTTGGCACCTCACCTCAACAAAATGGAACAAGTGAGGTTCTCGAGTCGCCTTAGTACCAACTACGCGATACCTCTCAGTCTCAACATTTCTATCCCTAGGACTCTTTCCCGTCATTTGCGGTGAGTATGTCTTTGTTATATTGAATACAATCAGTCCTATCCTAGTTGTGAATTAGCCAGCCGTTGAACTTGCCCTTGTATCAGTTAGTTGCGAATCTATAGGTGACAAAACGTGCGGCGTATACGAAGAACAGACGAGCTATGGTTACAGCAATTAGGATGTGAATGCCAACAGAGCGAATATGGCTACGAAACGACGCAGAGGCAGTAACCAGTACCGGGAGAATAATAAAGACAAATCGAGGGTATCCGACATACATTAAAGTCATACATCCGACGATATATGGGAAAAAGCTGCGTACAGGCCGGGGAAGAATTGATTATCGACGTTCTTCAGCACGATGCTTGCGATGGCTCGAAATTCCGGCAAGAGCGCGGGCCTCCCATGGCCCTGACCCTTCACCATCCATCCAGTTGCCTGTCACTGGGTCACGTTCAAAGTCACCGTCTTTGTATCCGTAGCGCTTTTGGAGCAGATTCAAGAGCGGATTGCGGAGGGCCGGGTCCATTCGAACGCTCTCTCCTGGGTGGTAACTTCCTACGTCATGCCGCGAGAGGCTCTCCTCGAACAAGGCCTCCTCGAATGTACAGCCGCAATTGAGGTGGCCGGGAGGAGCCATCCGGGGAGGGTGGGCACGGCGTTCGCGGCGCGAGTCGTGCCACGCACACAAAGCGTTACCTGCACGGTTAAGCGAGCAGAAAAGCTTGATGCGTGCATCAGTGCGCGCTTTCCATGACGCGGCAAACGATGGGGAAGCGGGGAGTTGTGGAGCAGGCGCTGGCAGACCACTTATCGATGATGAAGATGGGTACAAAGGCCCTGATGCAGGATGAGCAAGCTCGTTTTCAAGCTCGCGGATCCGTAATCGAGCTGATTCATTGACGAGTTCCAGCTCCCGAACTTTGTTGCGCAGATATCGAAGCTCATCGTCACTGGAGCGGTGGGACCGATTACCGGCGGGTACGACGGTCGTGGGGGTGATAGGTATTGGGCCACGACCAGAGGGGATATGGGCCAACTGCGGGATAACCAAGGAGGGTGCTGGGGTGGTCGTTCCGCGTGTCTGAGGATAGGCGTTGAAAGACTCGGAATACCCAGACGTTGGAAAAACAGGGGGCGATCCGTTAGGATTAGTGTAGCTAGAGTGGTTGCTGTCCGGATATTGCAAGTATGACATTGACGGGCTGTTTGAATTAAGTGACCCAGGGGGAGGTGAGATGTTCTGAAAGGACAGGGTGTTGGAATGATCGTCGAAGCTCGCAGCTTGTATAGTCGGCTGCCCCGTGACATCGGCACTTGTTTGAGACCAAACCATGCCTGACGCCACGTTGTAGGAATCTTGTCTTTGCTGAGATCCGTCACTCGCGGATGAGGGGGAGTTAGAACCTTCAGAATTGGAAGAAAGATGAATTTCTCCCATGGCTCCCCGAAGGCTCGAGGAGGCTATGCTGGACCCCGAAGACTGCGGCCGACTCTCTTCTGTTGGACGCCGCATAGGAAGCTGTTCGAGCGGAGTTATTATTATACACCCTTGTTTGTTAAGGGGAGCAGTCGTACCTGAGTACCAGACGCGGCAAAGTTATACGCCTGCTGCCTTTCAGCTTCTACAGTGGAAAGATGAGTCTAGCCTTTGGACGGAAGGAATGTAACACTCACCATTCTCGGACTTTACCCACTGCTGAGAGTAGTTATGACTCGTCATTTTTATCGCCTCACCACCGTACTTGTTACGTATTCTTGCCTCGTGTGGAGTGGGGGAATATGGGTGTTTGGACCGCCTGAGTTGTGAGCCGGTAGATGAATGGCGGCGAATGGATGGAGGAGAAACGGCAGTGGGTTTGGAGGGGAAGGTGGGAGTGGAAGATGACGGTACGTAGAAGGTCTTGGAACCGGGTGTTTGTTCCAACTTTACGTCGGGAGCACTGTCGGAAGAGGAGGGCCGCTCAGGCCAGTTAAATGAGTCGGAAGTTTGCTCTTGCATTGGCGAAGCGGTGCAATAAATACGAGAAAAGGTGCGAGAAAACAACCTGTGAGTTGGTGTCTGCTGCCTGGGTGATGGTGGACTGAGACAACTGATCAAAAAAAGGTCGCGAGGGACTCAGATCCTGTATCCCGTCCGCCGACTACCGACATGTTTAAAAAGAGTCGCGACAGGCTGTACGGATCCGATATCATCATCTCGGACCTGCGGGAAGAATAAGCGAGGCCGCGGCGAGGGGCAGAATGATCTACATCTCTACAGTTAGAGTGTCTTGATGAGACAATAGTCATGACCCGAGGAAGCCTGACCAATGACGCGCCACTTTTTGGGTGATCTAATGCTGAGTTATGGCACTCCGACATCGGTGACCTGGCCTAACACAATAAGGAAATGTATTTTTGATGTGGCCGTTCGCTCATAAATGAGAAAATTGTGCCATCACTGGTCGTAATATTCGATCCGAATTACCGGTCTCCGTCAACCCTGTCCGGTTGTGGCCCACTAGATTAGCTGCTCAGAACCGGTCAGCGATCGATCCTGACCGGTAACGACCGATCGAAACTCGACCTTTTCTCGATCGCTTCCGAACATACCCGTTTGGTTGTTGTCGTCTCCCAACAAACTTGAGATCCAACATCTGATCATGTATCCATCCATGCACTTATCGGGGAAACCGCAGGAATGGTCCTCCCATGGGTTCGGCTATCATCACAGAGACCACATATTCTTTGCCGAAATAATGGCCTGTGATATCAATTATGGTGAACGGGGTCTCCCCCCTTTTTCTGCCATGTCGACATCCATGTACAGTCGACCCTGGCTTGCTCGGGAGCACAGGAAACTGTAGATGCACGGATGTTCGCATCAAGAGGCGTATGCGCCAACTGACAAGGTCACGCACATCGACAGCTCATTTTCTCGGTCGGGACGGTGAAAGTTTCACCATTCCCCAAATAGCATAATCATTGACACTGGCTCATTAATCTCCAAATGCCACTTGCACCTCAGCTTGGAAGACACACCCGTCCAACAGACAGCAGTAGCGATAAACCGGTCGAGTGACTCGAGGATGGGTGGGTCCGCCTTAGCCCGTTCGGGTGACATCTCTCCACCGCTTCACTACTTTTGGAAGCCGCCCACTGAAAATGCGTTAAATGATCGCGAAACCGCCACATGAGTGCGGGCATGCCTACCGAATGTCTCGGGGAACATTGACCTCGCCAGTTGAAGGATCCAGTGTGACTATTCGGGTAATCTCAACGGCGGGCTGCCCCTGGCATCTTTTGACACTACAATAAGTCTGGGAATGGTCCGAGACGATGCGTTCTCTACTTACAACATGAAGATACGCGGTATAGGAAAGCAGTGGAATTGTTGGCGTCCAAGTTCTGTTGCTCGCATCTCACAAGAGAATTGCAGAATCTCGGCAATCGGACATCCTTGTGACGACTCTGTAGACGCAAACATATTTGACACTCGGTCAGCCTCCTCACCAGTTATTTCGTATTTAGGGCCCCACACGGCTCCGTCCGTGGTAGCGGCAGCCGAAGTCACATGACCGACTGTCCTCCTGACCTTTTTTTTTTCCTGTCGTTTTTTTTTCTCCGCCTTCCTCCCCTTATCCGTCGTCACGATACACAACACACCGTATTTACCGATGAGTTACAAGGTTGCTGGTATGTATTAACCGATACCCTGACAACTGTGATTATCGATGAGCCGCTTGCAGATATCTCACTGGCGGCTTTTGGTCGCAAGGAAATACAGATCGCAGAGGTTTGTCTGTGGCTATAGTTCTTTCCCACGTCCCTGAGATCCGTTTGATAGAATGAGATGCCTGGCCTCATGTATATGCGAGCGAAAGTTAGTCTCCTACAACACACATTGTGACTATCAGTTGACCATTCCACCTACATAGCATGGACCGTCGCAACCGCTCAAGGGAGCCCGGATTGCAGGCTGCCTTCATATGTAAGTCCCATGTGGTATATAACGTAAACCGGAGATCTAATTATTTGCGGACTAGGACTATACAAACTGCTGTCCTCATCGAAACTCTGGTTGCTCTCGGAGCGCAAGTCTCATGGTCATCCTGTGTATGTTTGATGCACCATCAGCAAAGTCCATTACTTATACTCGTACAGAATATTTTCTCTACTCAAGACCATGCAGCAGCCGCGTATGTGGATAATTCTCCAACGAATTGTCTCACCCTTATTCACTGAAATAGTATCGCTGCAACTGGCGTTCCCGTTTACGCTTGGAAGGGGGAGACTGAGGAAGAGTATTCGTGGTGCATTGAACAGACGCTTGCTGCATTCCCGGGAAAACAACCTCTGAACATGATTCTGGATGATGGAGGAGACCTCACGTCACTCGTTCACGAAAAATACCCTCAGTATCTGGCAGGTAAGCTAGTACTCCACATTAACCAATTCGTACGTTCCCGTTTAACAAGTTAGATATTCGTGGCTTGTCCGAGGAAACCACGACGGGTGTCCATCACCTATACAAGGCATTTCGCGAGGGAAGATTAAAAGTTCCAGCTATCAATGTCAATGACTCGGTCACCAAATCCAAGTTCGACAACTACTATGGCTGCCGTGAATCCCTCGTCGATGGTATTAAGCGTGCGACTGACGTCATGCTTGCTGGTAAGGTTGCGGTTGTTGCTGGCTTCGGCGACGTTGGTAAAGGTGTACGTCCTGTTTTATCAACCCCACTTCCCGTATGTTCTGACTAATTCTTCTCTGACACGTAGTGTGCGGAGTCTTTGCGTGCTTATGGTGCACGTGTCTTAATTACGGAAATCGATCCCATCAATGCGCTTCAGGCAGCGATGGCTGGCTATGAGGTTACGACTATGGAGGACGCCGCACCTCGCGCTAATGTCTTCGTGACTACTACTGGAAACAGGGACATCATTACTGGAAAGCACTTCGAAGTAATGCCCGAAGATGCTATTGTGAGCAAGTAAGTCTTCGGTATGATCGGATTAAACTATTCTTGACACCCATGTAGCATCGGCCATTTCGATGTTGAGATCGACGTTGCCTGGTTGAAAGCAAATGCCAAGCAAGTGGTTAACGTTAAGCCTCAAGTTGACCGCTATACAATGACCTCTGGTCGACACGTCATTCTCCTTGCAGAAGGTCGTCTTGTCAACCTCGGGTGCGTATATCGGCCGTAATGGATGACGGACTTTATTGCTTACAAGGAATATAGCTGTGCTACTGGTCACCCTTCGTTTGTTATGTCGTGCTCATTCGCCAACCAGGTACTGGCTCAGATTGCCCTTTGGACGACACCTGAGAAGTTCCCACTCGGTGTGCACATGCTTCCCAAAGAGCTTGACGAAGAAGTTGCTCGGGCACACCTTACCAGCCTGAATGTCAAGCTCACAACACTGACCCCGACCCAGTCGTCATATCTTGACATCCCCGTGAATGGGCCGTACAAGGCATCCCATTATCGCTACTAGTCTATCAACCAGGCTCGAGACTGCAATAGGTGTAGTCCACCCAAACGGCCTCAACGTCGTCGTACTTGGTATTTACATTCTGTCGGCATGATAGAACGTAGGCGAGTCTCAACACTCTCGGCTTGGCGTTGTGAGTGAAGCCAACCTGTAGAAAATGTGAGGGGGCCGATCAGCTGATTGGTGGATGGTGTATTACTGTCGTTGAACTGTATGGGGCCTCAACGAGCCCTCGGTCATTGCTTTGTGCGTTGTTTACCAGATCTCTAGATTGAAAAATACATCATAGATGCATGCAAAAGATGCCCGATGCATCGGTTACGTGGTTCGCGATTTAATTCGTTCTTCCATGGTTCGAATCAAATTTCACGGTGTTCGACTGTCGTACCTGAGCTTGAAACTGACATGGAAGTAACAAGGCAAAATCAAGTAAAGAATCCACAGCTGACGGGTATCTATTGATGAATCTCCCACTTGGATCTTTTCCTTGATGACATCTCTGAGCAAGTTTATCAATGGATATGCTTGGCAGTGAGTCCGAGGACTACCAGAAGCTTCACTGCTTGGACTGTACTGTACGGCATTTCGTCGGAATGGCGTCCTTTCCTCATCACCAGCATTTGATAATTCCGAGTCCGCCGACTCCTTTTTCTATGATCCGTCTTCTCCCGCCTTTTGGATTCGTGGTGTACGGTAAGTGATCGTAGACCGGAAATCGAAATCGATCGATGTATCAACGAGGGAATGACCTAGATTGTCGCGTGGTGATGCTTCTCTCAATGATGATGTATATGTGCATGCGTGAATCTTCATGTTTCATGCGACCACCGGACGAGCAAACCGTGACACTCATTCACAATAAGCAATAAGTGACTTGACAACGGCCAGTTTAGCGGCGTAAAGTTTTTTGGCCCACCCTCTCCCTCGGTACATATTAATAATAGAGAAAAGCATTACAGTATTATGCTTACCATCGCGACGACTGATATGATTACGATGAACCAAGGGCGATGTGGCGGTGTGATGTGAGCACGTGGTTTACGTTGAGTTGCTGGATTGACCCAGAACCTGTCTGAATGATTGTCGGAGATCATTTTGATTAAAGTTTCATTCTGAAATTAATAATTTGGAGTGGAGTGGCAGAACTCGCTTGCCAAGGTGTTCTTCTTTCAACTTGCGGCCTTTGCCGCACTCCGCTCCCATCAGGCTTCTCATACCCCTTGATTATTGTGAGGATCTAGGTAGAGGAGTACATAGTTCAAGCATCACCCTTAACATACACAACTATCACGATCGGTGATGTCGGACGACCACCTACTGTTGATGGCGGCTTTTAGTTTGTTTCCGGCGGCCAAACGAAATGATCGAGCTTCAAGAGGGACGAAGTCCGACTCGGAAACCTTAGCAGGGATTTTTTCCTCTTTACCAAAAAGATAAATAAATAAAAAATCTCGAGGAAAGGGCGGACCCGTCACCTTTGGCCAATCAAGGGGCGTTCCATGAAACCCGAGGGCAATATTTTTGGCAATTATTTTTTGTGCCTATCTGTAGAAAAGTGAACGCACAAAGTGCATCGTATGCCCATTGGGAAAACACGCACATCGTTTACTACACACGATATCGGTGAGGCACTAGCCTCTCCACCGTCGCCTTCATAGTGACTAACCCGATCCTCCGGGAAATGTGTCTGGAGCGAACGTCGGGCTGTCCAATATTCGTCTGTAAACATTGCCATCAATCCGTTAACAGCCATTCATCCACATTCCCCCCGCGTTTCGGTGCTCAACCCGAATCATTAACAGGTAGTCTAATCTGCCATTTTCCCCTACGGTTCGGTGTCGGCGGGGTAACCGTAGATTGGACGTTGTGAACGTTATCGAAAAAACTGTCCATCTCTGTGGCAGCTAATTTTGTACGTTTCTACCGTCCATGCGGTAATCAGAAGCCGCGCCGCACCATCTCGGCCCCTTCGACGTGGTGATTCTTTACGTCCCCCAGGCTACTAGACTATCATGCTGACAAGGGCGCGTGTCAGGGTAAGGGTAAGACGTCTTGCTTCACGGTCTTCCCGCCCGCCGAGACGGGCGGCGTTATTTCATTTCTATCATTTCTATATGGTTGATCTCGTGGCCGAAGGTCAAAATCAAGTTGTCAGAGTTATGAGGGATTATTACGCCGTGCTTGGATACTTGAGAATTTTTTTTAGAGCTTGGGCCATTTGCGCCATCTGAACATCGATCGGGTCATGCGCGGCAAGTTGGGAAATTCGAGAAGCCCAAACAGGGGATGCTGATCCTGATGCCAACCACGTGCGACAAGTGCTATACTCGTCCTTGAACGGGCGGCGCAGTGGCGAATCACGTCAAAGTACGAAACCGGGCGGCCATTGTGATGGGACTGGGTACGGATTACAGCACTGATGTGGTTGTCGCATCCCAACATATGGGCATGTTGGTGAGTCAGTAACATTACTTGCACCATCACATAGCGTACAAGTCATACCGCCATACCTCAATGATATCCGGCGGACTGAATCCGGTCGGACGAAAAGAGTTAACGCATTATGCAAATGTGCTGACAGCCGTCAGCCACGCCGATAGCGGGATGGAAGAAGGCACCCATTGTGATTATATTAGCTTTGGGTCTGGAGCGTGCATCATGAAAAAGGTTGACATGAAGAGCCAAGTATGTGTCCCCTTTTTACTTTCCCGTTTCCGCAGTTGCACGAGGGTACAATAACGAAGAATGTGGCGTCCTCGAGG
>QLOU01008883.1:0-12546 GCA_003313715.1 Russula abietina | reverse complement strand
TACCTTCTTCGCACGATTCTTTCGCTCCTTGCGTAACTTACGAGAAGGCTTCTCTATCTTGGGTGAAAGGCCAGCCTGTGGGGCGAGAACATGTGGTCATGAGTGAAACTGTTTGACGGGACACAAAGGTGGGGGCACTCACCCGCACCAAGCGGTATCTGGGCTCAAACTTCTTCTGTGCCTCCTCACTGTCATAAATCAACGCAAAGCCTGTGCTCCGGCCACCACCAAAGAGTGTCTTGAAACCAAAAGGGACGACGCGTGCCTTATCGACCTTGTAGATCCCGGCAAGCTTTTCGGACAGGTCGGCTCTGGAGATCGGGGGTCGCGACGAGTGGAGAACATCAACGACGAATTGACGGCGGGAGAGGAGGGGGTTTGTTGTGAATTTCCTGGTACGGATTGTAACCGGGGCCGAGTTATCCTGGAGGGGGGAAAAGGGAGTGAGTGAACACGAACAGACAGCATCATCCAGATACGGAGGGATCCATCCAGCGCGGTTTTCACCAACAATTCGACATGCATCCCCATTTTCTACGCCCTCTGTGAACTTTACGGAACAGTACTCACTGCCATGGTATCGTCCTGCGACGTGTGTTATTTTGTGAATGGGCTGCAAGCCGCGACGTACTGTACCGTTGGTCGGTGGTGTAACAAACGTGGAAAATTTGGCTTTGAAATCAAAGTCCGTTCGGGGACCGCCGACGCACAGTTAAGGTCCGGAGAGCGCTCGGCGTTGCTCTATGGATAACTACTGGCTTTACTACCACCAAAGCACACTTGTACTATAGTTAGACCATGAGCATAAGTGCGAGCTCATTTGCGCCATATGTAAGTTCGTTGTTCTCCCACGAGGTTTGGACCGCACTCACTCTTCTGTCTCACTTAACAAGACGCCGCCCCCCGACGATCTCGGCCACCAATCCCGACAACTGGCAACGTCGTCGCGCTTTGCACGTCCATGGTTTCCCCCTCAGCCGTCTACCCGGGAGGTGATGTCGTATCAGTCGGGCGGAATTCCGACCTGGGAAACAGCCATCGGAGGTGGTTCCGGAGCAGACGAAGAGGCTGAGTCCCAGATACAAAACCAATGGGAGACACGCTTTGGTATGCGTGTCGATCTCCTCTCGGCATGGGCGTACGTTTTAGGGCCAGTTACTGGTACGCGCTATTTTTCTGCTTCCTGTGATCGTTCGATAATGCGAGTTCCAATATAGCGTTTGGCCTTCTTGTCATGGAGACTCACAATGACTTCGTCCGATTCCACGGTGCGCCAGTTCGGCCCTGCGTACTGTGCCACTCAACTTGATTGCATGCAGCGTACCAGTCAGCGTTACTGACTACTCCTCTTATACTTTTGTGGATACTCGCATCTCTCCTGCGGCTATCCTCTGTCTTGCGGACCATGCTTGCGCTGGTTCTCCTTTCGTCCGTATGCTTTATGGCGTACGTCCCTTCCAAGGTGCCTTAGAAACGGAACTGATAGCTCTATATTAGATTCCGAGCCCACACTGATGCACACCGCAACGGACTATCTCGATTTCATGTACCATTCATCGGGCGGCTTGCTGAGCGCTGGCTAGACGAAGAGTAGTTGGTGCCTGTAGCGCCACCCATATTGCTAGGCGTAATCAAGTACGCCAGGTGCGGGCACAGCTTGTCCCACGGGCCGCTTCAGAGAATTTCTAGACGTGCAGGGAATGTCACCATGGCCAAAAAAAGAGACTAGAGACAGCGGTTGGATATTGACTCCCACTATAGCAATGCAATGATAATACAAAACGAATTACAACTAGGGCTACATGAGCACGTTCCAGCGTGGAGTACGATAGGTGCGAGGATATCAGTAGGACTAGTGTGTGGCGTGTAAAACTGTGTTGCTTCCGAGGCATATACCAACCGCTTCAACCCCTGACTTACATGCCGCTATGTTATATTCGCCAACAAGCCCCTCGAGGGAAGACTTGCAGTCTCCGATGATTTTGTCTGTAAAGTTCTCAACGATGTCAAGCATATCGTCTAGAATGCATTTGATATCGTAGATGACTAAGAAGGATCAGTAGAACAATTGGAGCTATGTAAAATAGTGAATACCGTGACGTACTTGGCCCAAGGTACAGGCATACGGATGGATAGCGGCGGCACAACTCGTTGACATAACCAAGTAGATCCTTGTGTAGGTCGATGTCATCCTTGATAAGCTTTTCAATGGGGTCGTATTCATCGTAGTACTCCCGTCCTTTGTCAGCACCTAGGTTATGGAGTGTTTTCGCAAAGCCCCGAGAGTTAGTGTGGAAGTCCGTGAGTGCAGAGGCGCATTTCTGTTCAAAATTGGATTTGCTCTTTTGCCTCGAAGTGGATGGTTGTGAAGAATACGCCTCTACACACACCGAACTTCTTAGTGCGCCGTTGAAGAGATATATATGTACGTACTGAGGGTATGGGCATTGTTACACGCCCTCGAGTAATAATTATTGAGGACATTGATATCTTGCGTAACGACATTAATGTTGACGTCCCCACTACGACCATATGCTGTGGCAGGTACATGTGGCTCAGTAGAGGAGTGGGAGTGTGGGTGATGCGAGATATTGGCACGGCTCGGATATAAGTCATGGGGTGCGACAGCCTTGCCTTTTGAATTCTTAGACTTGAGCACGCGGATGGAACGTTCTCTGACATGGTGCACGGCCACAGTCCGAGAAGACAAAGGGCGCGTTATGGGCTTCGCCAGAGCTAATGACGGTATGACATGGGGAAACGCTATCAATGCGACAGAGGCGGCGTAGGCAGTAACGAGGATAATACGATAGAAGGGCGACATATGTGAGAGTGACGGTTTAGAAGTAGCCTGCGGGATAGATAGACGGCGCGTCAAGCGCTAGAGAGAGAAAAAGCAGAGGGTAGCCTGAGGGCGACGGAGTGGGAGTCGAGAAAAAGAAATTAAAAGATGGAATACGAACATGCGTCGACGGCTTAAAAGGCAAACCCGACCGTGTTTGTCCCTTGACCAAATAAACACACTATCAGCGTGTACAATCATGTGACCTAATATTGTCCAAAGTGCTAATAACGTAACGATTGCACAAAACAAAGCCCTTGAGCGAACGCTTCAAGTAATAAACAAAAACAGTAAAGTCCGAACGGAAAACCCGTAAAAGTTCTTTGAGAAGATGTCCTGAGTAAGTCGATGTGGTGGGTATAAAGGGGCATAAAGCGTCCTGGTGTTCGAGTCCATCGACTTAACTCATTGTCCCAAATACTCGCGATCTAGGCGTGAAACTTCTCTGCTCGCTTCCGACTATAGTGCTTAGAAGGTTGAGGGTTGCTAGGAGTTGGAGGAGTTGACTTCGGGTGACACTTGTAGTCCGCACTATTCCAAACCCATCCCCAAGGGCATTTCGGAGTAGGAGGGTTAGGTTGGTGAGGAACGCAGCATTTGTTACCAGTATGCCAATACCATCCGGTTGATGGACACTCTGAACCGGTAGGAGGCGGAGGAGCGGGCTGCCCGCCGTACGGAAGGCAGCAGCTTTTGGGACCATACCTAAATTATGCGGATTACATTGGAGGACCGGAATGGATCAGAAAATAAGTATTCTCACCAGAATTCATCATCATCGCAGTCGGGAGGGTTGTGAGCATAACAGTAGCTCCCAGGTGCATGCCATGAGTGACCCTGCTGGCAGGTCGGGGGAGGATTGCTCGGGGGCGGGGGAGTGGTCGGGAGGCAACAGGTTTTGTCTGACAGACAAAATAAGTCCTGGTGAGGTAAGGTATGCACGAGAACGTACCTTCGGACCAGTACCAGTTGTTAGACTGGGGGCAGCTTTTCCCGGCACTATGCAAGGGACGAAAGGTCATGATGGACATTCCATCGGTGAGAGATTGACTTACGGAGGGCTGGGGGGGTTGCTGGGAGGACTCTTGGGAGCGCAGCAGCCCTTCTGTTCGTACCAGAACTCGGTAGGTTCACAGTCAGAGCTGCCAGCGGTCACGGATGGGATGATCGCGGCGAGAAGAGCGAGCGGGACGAGAAAGCGAGTAATGAGAGTCATTTTGAAAGGAGAGTGGGTAAAAGAGCGACTAGAGGACTTGATGGAGAGCCCGTTGTTCGACCTTTAGCTTTATAGAGCATGGCTAGCTAGGCACATAGAAGACACGGTCTCATCTGACCGCGTGTGTGGAACGGCTTTTGGGTTCGACCGAGTGATCGTCCATCGGAGCACACGCGTGTTTAAATCACTTCTTATGAGTTGTGACCGCGCGTGACCAGTTTCTTTTTCTTCCTTCCCACGATGCGTCCCTTGACCGAGGACGAAAGCAAGCTCGTCTTTGAAAAGCTTGCAAATTATATCGCAAGTAACCCCCCACCCCGTTAATTTCTTCCATCGTACTTACACTCCCCGTTCAAAAGGGAAAAAACATCGTACACTTGGTGGACAGGCAGGACGACGTGCATTGTTTTCGCTTGAACAAGGGTCGCGTCTATTATGCCTCTGAAGCCTCAATGCGACTCAGCATCTCAGTCGCACGGTCTAATTTGGTCAGCTTGGGCACCTGCCTCGGAAAGTTCAGTAAATCAGGCAAATTCAAACTACACATAACTTCCCTGGACTACCTTGCACAGTACGCGAAATATAAAGTGAGCTTTGTGCCAACACCGTTCAAACCCCCGTTGTTCAAACGATCATGATAAGGTGTGGGTAAAACCGAACGGTGAAATGCCATTCCTATATGGCAATCACGTCCTCAAAGCACATCTGGGACGTATCACCGAGGACACGCCAGAGCATCAGGGTGTTGTTGTGTACAGTATGAATGATGTTCCCTTGGTAAATTGGCTTTGCGTTCCGTACCATCTGTCATCCTCAGTGGTTGCTCGTTCAGGGATTCGGAGTTACGTCCAAATCAACAGTGGATACACGAAAATTGGACCCGACAGCCATCGTCGTTTTTCATCAAGCGTGCGTATATGCAAATTATTTCCCTTGCCCTCCGCTCACGCGTCCTCTTGCCCCAGGGACGTCGGAGAGTACCTTCGAGACGAGGTAAATTGGTATTCACACGATCATCGCACCATCTTAAATTTTGAATCTTGCAGGATACGTTGTTCTGATTCAGTCTCTTCCGCGTGTACCTTGTCCTGGCCCTGTATAAATATACTCGCTTGCGATATTATTACGTAATGATGTTGGTGGCAGTTTCACCCGTGGCACAGAACAGAATAGAGTGTGTTCTTCACCATGAGTGACCAAGACCCCTCTCAAAGGTGGTTAGACCTTTCCGACGACGACCTTGACACTTCCACCATCAACGACATTCTTGATGCTATCACAGACGACCTTTGGGTCGTAGCAGCCGTTGCAGACAGAATCATTGACGATCCCAAGCTATTACACGGCCTCCTCGGGATTGCACTCAAGAGATCCCAAGGCACAGTAGAGCGATTACGGAACTCGTTTGCATTTCAAAACTCCGCGGAAACACACTCACTCGATGGAGCAGGAGCATTCGATGGACAGGGCCTCCCAACTGTCCATGTCGACGATGACATGGTGTCGTACTTCCGCGAGAATTCATCCGACGCACGAATCTGCGCCCTTCGATCCGTTCTACTGGATAGAAAAGATAGAGTCGAAACATTCATGGAGATGTCCGCGGTGAATTCTGCTACGCACGACGAACCCGAGGCCCCCACGGAATGGGACGACGACCCTTGGGATGATGACGCTGACACGGAAGCCGATCGTCAACCATCTCAAGGTGCTCCCCCAATATCCCTATCTACCTTTCTCTCACAAAGTCTTGTGGACTCTGCCTGTCTACTCGCTACGAGAGAATCATTCGGCCTCCTCCAAATTTTGTTCAAGCGACACGGGTTTTCCATCTGGCCTTACCGGTTCCCTATCCTTGCATGCATCCCTATGCACCTCTCTCCTTCGTATTACCACGAACTCCTACCCAAACTTGATCATTCTCGAGATGAGGAATATCGGCCGCCTGTAGAAACCCGGAGACCGGAGTTAGATTGGACTGAGAATCCGGGTGTGCAAACCGCACTAAGTGCCTCCGGTTACGCGGCTTTACAAGCCCGACTCTCGATACACCCCGATGATGAAGCGCCCCGGCCGATGTCGTCGCAAGAACTCGCCTCCTGGTATCGACGACAAATTCAAACCATTCTTAGTTTGACAGGGATGGTTGACGTTGCTCTTTCGATGGCGCAGCATGCTACCTCTCGTGGAATTCCTGGGCTCGACGAATTCGGAGAAGAACTGAGTCTCCTCTCTCGGCTTGTCTATGATGCCCAGGCGGCCGCCGAAGATGGGCCCGAAGATGACTGGACTTTGGAACAGTGGAAGAACATGGATTCGCTAGCCGTCGTTCGCGCAATGCTTGCCCTCTCAACCCCTGAGACGGTAGTCGCCGATATCCGCAAATTCGTCTTGCCGTACCTCTTTGTGCTAGAATCCCGCGCGGAACGCGCTGGAGATCCCAATCCGAACCTCTCGCAGCATGTGCTTGACGAATTCATACTGGAAGCCCCGTTAGAGATGGTGGCTCGCATTTTTGAAGAGTCCAAACCCACCTTACCGGCGAGGCATCGATTAATTTTGGATAGCGAAGACATGGCGCGGCTAGCCCTCGCCTGCTTATATGGCAGCGACAGCCTCGACGAATGGCGTACTATGAGTCAGATCTTTGAGTGTCTTCCAGCCTGGAGCGACGATTCTGGCGATGACCTTGAGGACGCCGTGGAAATGACAATCACATCGTTGGGAGCGTACGTTACACCGACGACGGCCAGGCCTAAATGCACACCCTCCAATCTGTTCTTGTTCTTCCGTCCGCTACCACTGCCGTCATTATCTCGTGCTTTGGACATCTTGGACATACATCTAGAGTCTGGGGAGATTCTTTCAAGATGGGATGTACCCGCTCCCTTACGCTGGTTCTTGCAGAGCAGCACCGACAAGAATAACCAGCGCGCACGAGCCGTCCGTATGGCCCGGCGGCCCGGCGCAAATCGTGCTCTACATAGCCAAGCTGATTGGGAGTGGCTTTTGGAAGATATGTTGAAGTTGTGCCGTACCAATGACAACGGCCTACGAAGTGCCTTTTGCCTACTATCGCGGACAGAAATTCTCAGCATCTTTCTCAGTGGTCTTCTCAGCAATGGGCGCAAGTATCCATCCCTACCGTGATCAAACCATTATTGACCCCTCCCCCCCTTTTTTTCTTTCTTTCTCAGAGCTGGAAATTGCAAAGAGTTTATTACGATCGAAGAAGTCTGCGCTGGCCTTAGATGATCACTCAGTTGAGGAAATATGTTTGACGTCTTCCCGGGAATTCTATGACAATGCCAGTTCGGGAAACTACAATTTTGGCGACATGAAACTCGCTTACGACTGGTACGTATAATACCGGTTCGCTACTTTATAGCTCGCCTAGTTCTTTCGCAGCTTGTCCATTCCGTTACGTTCCGAAACGATCACTCGTGAACAAGAATTCATCGAAGCCACATCTCGCATCACATCATTTAATGTTGAAACACGACCTGGTATCCCATTATCCCCGATCGAAATCCGACTCACGAAGGATCGCTTGTCATTGGTCTCTCGCGTCCTTTCGAGCAACGATGACGCTTACAAGTACAAAGAAGTTATTTTGGAACTCGTCGACAAACTCGGGTTTCGAGGCGAAGCTGTTCCCCGCGTGAAAGCCTTGGCCATGATCGCGGACACTGCCCTCCAGGCAGAGGATTTCGCCCAAGCCTTTGAAACAAGCGAGACCATGATAGATACAGTGTCTCATCTCTGCTTATCGTCTGATATATCACAAACGGACTTGAACGACGCCAAGGAAGTCTGCTGGGTGTCCTGCTTCCAACTCGGGCGCCAACCCGAGTTCCCCGATGTACAGAAAAAACTCCGCCTTCTGGGTCATGCGCTCGAATTTTGTCCGGCCGACCGACTTCCCGAGATCCTTATGGCCTGGCGTCGACTCGAAAATGAGGATATTGCGGAGCGCGTTGAAAGCGGAGGCGAGGGAGAAGGCCACGGTCTCTCACGTCGTCGACGTGGCTTCGCTGTCACCAGTGCGCAGAGTCGGACACGTCAGCCAGGTGCTCTGGTGCCGTCCTTAGCGTCCAAGTTGCAGAACATACACCTTCCTGCGTCTCCCCTGGTGATGGCAGACAGTGCGGCCATTGCAGATACCTTTAGCCGTGTTGCATCCAAATTCCCGTTCTCTAAAAGTCGCCCGCAGGCACATCAAAGCCAGTTTGAAGGTGACAACCAAGGTCAAAGTCGTAGTGAAGAAGCGGGGTGGCCTTCGTTGGATACGGAAGAAGTCTCTGCACAGGCGTCTAGGGCTTTGCAGAGGGGGATTGGGTGGCTTATCGGGGCCGACGAGTGATTGCATACCGTACTATACCATACCGGGTCATATTTACCCTTGCGCCTGTCTTACCTCTTGGCAACGTTGATTGACATTTGACGGAACGATGCAGGTTCTTTCACCTATATATACACAGTACAGTAGCACCCCGGCGGTGCTGCCTTGTACATTATTATGACATCAAGCACAGGCACCTGAGTTGGGGTGGGTACAGCCTATTAATAAAACCCTTCATCAAAGAAGAGGACAAAGAACAAAGAAATGAATGTATCCTGGTACAAAACAAGTAGAAGAATCGAAAAGATATGTGGGCGGGTGTAACCGCAAGACAGTGTCAAGTGTAAGTGAGAGAGAACAAACAACACAGGAATAGCGATAAGGATAGGCTGTTCTGAGGAGGAGGAAAGTATGAGATAGGGAGTGCGGGGAATCCGGGGAAGCCGCTGCTACAATATCCGAAGATTAAGTAGGGACCGAAATGAAATCAGGGGGCCGCAGCAAAGCGCATGGTACCAACACCCGTGCGTGCTCTTGGGCGGTCGACCATGCCATGTCCTCCCACGCCATGATCTGGCCCGTCGGAGCGACCACAAAGGATACATCGCTCCCCACGCAATTCCTTTAACCGCATCTCGTCAATCTCACCACGGAGATCGCGAACCTGCCCTTCGAGCTCCCATATCTGATGTTGCCATGCCTTGCGAGTAGACCTCAATTGTTCTTGAAGCTGCTGAATAATCGCGTATGGATCGTCGTCCGTGTCCATGACTGCATGTTTGTCGTCGAAAGAGGGTTCCGTAGCAAGAGGACTTAACGAGCCACCGCTACCACTACCGCCGGCTGTCGTACTTGAACTGTCGGTTTGCGTTGAGGTCGAAGGAGAATCGAGGGACATGATATGATCCGCGAAGTGAGCGCTGAATACGGTGGAGATGGGACGCAAGCTCAGCCCGGGGAATGTTGTGGTCAAAGGTGGTGCGCTAGCAGGGCTCAGCCCGCGGTCCGGGGTGAGACCTGAAATTATGGAAGAGCCCCCTGTGCCAGCACGTAGACTCTGCGAAGTAGTGGGAGCGCTACTCGGAGAAGCATCTTTTGTTGTGATGATGGTCAGAGCAGGGATCTGTTGCGGGATACTTTCCTGATCCCAAGGTGACCCCACCGGGTCGTTTTCTCGACCATCTCCCTTGACGATGCTGTCAAGTTGAAGTGGGCTCTGGGGAACCAACGAAGGGGACAGTGTGGGCACAGGCACACGAGCACTAGAGAGCTTCGGAGTACGCGGCATCGAAGGAGCTGTAACAGGTGGCGCCAGGGGTGGGGACGGTTGTGTCTTGTCCTTATCTTTCCCATTGAAGAGCCTCATGAACCCCGATTTCTTCTGCTTTAAAGTTCGAGGAGGTGGAGCTGAGCGGCCATTCGGTGCCGAATCCTCAGCACCGGAATGAGGTATAGGGAAAGGATTGCTAATGACCGGGGGTTCAATCTTGCCTTTAGAACTAGCACTTGCTGTCCGAGACCGCATCCTCCCCGTATTACCGGGAAGTGCAAGCGCATTATTATTTCGTAATGGGGGCTCATTCTGAAGGAAAGGGGGATCGGGGATGGCGTGGATATGTGTCCGCGAACGTTCTCGCGCTTGCGCTTGCGCTTCCTGCAGGGAGATCAAGTTGAACGTGGGCGTCACGGTTGGTACTTGGTTGGATAACGCGAGCTGTCCTCTGTCTTGACCAGGCTGTGATCCGAGTTGGCCAGGGATCGTGGATAAGGGGCCAGAGATAAGCTTTCCCTGAACGCTACCAACCACTTTCTTCAGAAGCACATCTGCGGGGTAATCTGTGACCGAGGACAGTGAAGAATCAGGTGTTAGAGTAGACGAGCCCTGAGAAACCCCAGATTCTGATACAGAGGGAATCGAGTCGCTAGGAATAATCATGCGTCTACCGAGACTGGACGGTGGGAGGAAGGAGTTGGTAGTGTTCACATGACCACTTTCGTACGCCAAATCGGGGTTTGCGTACGGGTGGACAAATTCTGGGCGACCCCGCAATGATAACGGAGACGTCGGCCGTGAAGAGTCCGTTACGTCAGTCGGACTTTGTGTAGAATACATAGATGGGTCTGGTGATATTGATCGCGTCGGGACCGGCGATGTGGTGGAAGCGTATGACGAACCCAGAACTGAGCTTGGACTGAGGGGAGGCGGTGGGGGGATGGAGGTATCTGGGACGGGGGTGTGTGATACAGTTCTTGAACGACCGCGAGAGAAGATGAATGGTCGTGAAGGCCGCGATGAGGAGGTCGCTGAGGAAGAGGAGGAGGAGGAGGAGGAGGAGGGCGCTGTAGCCGTAGCCTGTGATCGCGCGCTGGATGCAAATTCAGAAAATTTTGCCCACAAAATCGGCGGGGAAGATGCACTCACTGTGAATTAGAGGATGCCGTCTGGCTATCCAGAGAAACCTTGTCTCTGCTGATTGTCGATTCAACGCTGGGTCGTGCTGTCGACGTGGCTTTGGCAGAAGCGGGCTTGCTAAGGCCCTTGATAAATCCGTCCCCGCGGGTTCTACTTTTACCCCGTTTCGTGACGAAAGAGCGGGCATCATCTTCCTGTTCTACGCCTTCGGTGATGTTGTCTTCTGTCTCCCAGGGAGCCAGGGAGTGAAACCGCATCGTCGGGCCAAGAAAACTCATCCGAGATTCCAGCTCTTCGTCTTCGGCTTGCACCGACTCAAAGGAGGGACTCCCCTTCAATAAATGGATATCTGGGTTTCGGCCATCCAGACCGTGCTGCTGCGTATCTGTTGTGGTGGCGGCGGAACTAGCGAGAGACCTCATTGTTGCATTGAAAACGGGCCGTGCAGCATATTGGGGAGGGATAGCAAAGTCAAATTGAGGCGGACTGGCTGAGTCCGGGTGTGGGGTCCTTGGAGAAAAACGAGGGTGGCTGTAGATAGAGGGCGAGTCTGAGAACTCTGTGAGGGAAGGGAATCTAGTGTGCTGGATGTCCGCCCGCGCGGCTCGCTGATCAAGAAGACGGCGGAAGTTGTCGTCCTGTGTAGGCGACGGCGACGGCGGGTTCATTGCAAAAGGTCACCCCGGCTCGCTCCCGCCGTTGCCCCCGCTCCGTCCGAGGCGCCAGCGACTGTTCCACGTCAGCCCTTCTTTCTCCCCGTCGATATTATTATTTCATAGCCTATAGTTAATCAGGTACCACATCCCCGACCACATCGCAGCCGCGCATTAAACTCCAAAGCGCTTGGATGACTTCCCTCGCCTCGAGCAACAGTCCCCCATTCAACTCGAGCATGGATCAGCAAGACTCCCCCATTCCTATCGCAAGCTCATCCAATGGCAGAGTCTCAGGAAAACCCTGGAAGAACAGAAAAACACCAACAGTGTGCGTCTTACATTCCGTGTCCACGTCTGTTGATCCCACCGGGTATTCTCCAGTCGGTCACACCTGCAGCCGGCTCTAAAATCGAGGGGCTTCCATGATAGGATGGAGAAAGCCAGCAAAGCACAGGCTATAAAAAAATTACAAGCGGAACTCAAGGAAGAAAAACAGACTGAAATTCAACGGTGAGATTTTCCGTGCTTCCTTCTCGCACTCTTTCTACATCTGTCTACTTCTCGTAGGAGACGGGAGGTGACTTTAGAGCGAAGGAAAGCTGCGGAGGAGCGGAAGCGAGCGGAGGAACTCAAGGTCCAGGTACGTCTTAGTCCAATGCCAATCCAGTTCACTCGTCTCACATTGCCCAGCTCGGTGCTAAAAAAGCGGCGCGATTACGGCGGAAAGCTGGTCGTTCCAAGAAGGTTGCACATTGACCATTTCCGTTGGCATCCAAATTTCCCAAACTCCAGAACATTGTGTTGAAAAAGTAGCATATGCAGCAAGTAGTATGATATGAATATGAAGCAAGCAGTCTGCAAACACCCTACACCTCCCAGGTTGCATCTGGCTCGCCCTTGATGAATGATTTATCAAGCCCGGCAATTACACTCTCGCAGAGCGGACATGCGCTCGCGAGAATGTCTTCCAACTCCGATCTCAACTTTTCAAGTCGTTTCCCTGTTGCGCTCTCTACCAGTGCGTTCTTCTGTGCACCACCAATACCTGGTATCCATCCCGCAGGCGCTGTTATGACA
>QLOU01008876.1:0-14354 GCA_003313715.1 Russula abietina | reverse complement strand
AATGCAGGAGCCATTCCCAGCGCTGAAAGACCTCAAGCTCGGCCCAAGATCTGGGTTCGGAAAGGCATCAGTGATCCGAGTCTTCGATTCCTTCCTGGGTGGTTCTGCCCCAAGTCTGCAAACACTGTCCCTGGATCACACCCTACTTCCATCTCGGGGATTACAGAAGCTACTCTTGTCAGCCTCTGGCCTTAACAGTCTTCACCTTACAAATATTCCTGATTCCGCGTACTTTTCACCCGACGAGATCGTCACTTGCCTCTCCGCATTGACCAGCCTCAAAGATCTTCAGATCACATTCAAATCCCCTCGGTCACGCCCAGTCCGGGAAAGTCGACATCCACCCCCTCTGACCCTCATTCTCCTCCCAGCTCTCACTAGTTTGACATTCCAAGGGGTCAGCGAATACTTGGAAGACCTTGTTGCCCAGATAGATACCCCACGACTCGACACCTTGTCTATAACCTTCTTCCATCAGCTCTTTTTCCACACACCACAGCTCTCTCGGTTCATCAGTCGTGTGCCATCCCTCAAGGGATACGGTAAGGCGCATGTGACTCTTAACAATTGGAGCGCTCGGGTCACACTTCGCTTGCCACTATCGGAACGCTTCGGCGGACAGGAGATCAGAGTGGGGATCTCGTGCAAACGTCCAGATCTGCAGCTTTTGTCATTGGTACAATTCTGCACCTCGTCCTTCCCTCAAAGTCTAATTCCCGCAGTGAAACACCTCTACCTCGAGTATGAAGAGGAACTGTGGGAAACCGTTCGGGAGAACAACATTCCGAACAGTCAATGGCTACAACTTCTACACCCATTTATCTCCGTGGAGAATTTCTACATTTTCGATGAATTTACGCCAATTATCGCACCCGCTTTGGAAGAACTCGTTGGAGAGAGAGTAACTGAAGCTCTACCCGCACTCGAGTGTCTTTTCTTGGATAGGCTTGGCGCTTCTGGGCCCGTTAGGGACGCAATTGAGCCATTCATTGTCGCGCGACAGCTCTCCACCCACCCTGTAGTTGCTTCTTACTGGGACTGCGAGGACGACGACCAGTGGTAGGGCGATGATTTCTCGGCGCTCTATCGCATTCACGTATGGCGCCATCTATTTATTTGTTCCCGCCACTTTCCCACCTATTCATTTCTTTGAACGACTTTCAGGTATCGATGTTTTGATGCACTGTATTTGAAAATTGACTGGCTTTTATATATACAAAAATGTGTGTACTACTTAGCACGGCCGGGGCTCGGGGAATCGGAAAGATGCCTGCGACTCTTGTGGAGCTTAGGTTAGAGTTGGAGAATTACCTCACGGCGCGCTGCTGTTGGTCCCTCTCCTAGGTAACAAGGTTGTGTTGGACGAAACAATGGGTTTTCCGGTGTTACTGTAACTCTGTAAGGAGGTATTGACTGGCACGGAGACAGGTTAGAACATTTGGCGCCCTGCAAACGAGGACAGGGCTCAGCCGTGTATTGATGAAGAGGAAAGGCTTCGTGGACGTGGACAACGAGTATTGTCCGGAACATTCCGTGTGCAACGCGTTTCCGCGTTCCTCGCAGAACACCAACTTGTCCTGATTCCTGAAAAACGCCATATATGCGCCTATCATAGGATTTCTAAGCTCTCTAAGCCAAGCCAAAGCCCTCACCCTTCAGACCAGTGAATTTCCTGTGGTCCAGCCGCATCAAGAGTCGGATGCCCACGCAGTAATTCCGCAACCTCGATCCGCGGCCCTACCGTGACGTGGAACGTCTGAGCGGAATTCTGACGACGTTTATCTGTATGTGAATGCAAGTACGTTTCAGTTCATCTTTGGTACGGCGAAATGGTCCACTGATCTTATCCACAAGATCAGTCGTTTCTGCTCCCCATGCTATGTCTTCTTGCCTTGAACTTATGTTTCCTTCGTCATGACGGATTCCACGTGAAGAGAGGTGCGTGACGTTTTTGCTTTCATGCCTTTTTTGTTATTCTTTTCATTTCTGTCAGATGGATGAGTGCAAGCTGAACAAAGTATGCGGTGACAAAATGCAGTACAAATGTTGGTAACTTATTTTGCTCTATTGTATGACGTATTTTGTTTGCGACTGGCAAGCCGGAGAGGCGGCCCGGGGCAACACGTACTGCGGCATAAACTTTCGTCTTTCGTCGTCTCGTCTTCAATTTGGCTCTTTGTCTCATCGCCCTTCATCGCCCTACACCTCCCACCCTCTACTACTGTACCCTCTGAATCTGCTCTTGGGTGCAGAGGAGAGAATTTTTTTTTTGACCACAACTCGAAACGTGAGGCGGCCTACGCCTACTGGCGGTGCTTACGGAATCCATCAGCGAGAATGATCCCGGGTCTGCTTCCCTACGATCAATTTGGGCTACGTGATGACACTGGCATTGGGAAGGACACGGGCAGTCAATCGCGGTGATGACGGAATTTACTTCGGTCCAACACGTTGCCACGTTCTACCTACCAAACGACTCTCGTGGCAACGGTGGCATTGGCCTCGCCAGGATCTCAGAGGAAGTCGAACGCTTCAAGGAGCTTGTCGTGGCCTAAGCTGGATGTTCGTAACCTCTCTCGCATGTTACTGCTTTCGTCAACGGGTTATGTGGAATATGGCAAGCTCATTTCAGTTTAGCTCTACTTCTTCAACAGGTACGCACCGACCTACGAACTACCTACTTCTAGGACATTAACTCGCCCTCTATTATCCAGGTAAAAGATCCGAGTCATTCGCTGAAAGACACCATTGCGCCATAATTGCGTCCTCAAAGTCCTTTCTGTAAAGTCTTTAGTGGCCACGTTTATTGAATTGCTAAAGCAACGCGGATTTACAGCTGCATAGTTTCACAAGCTGCTTTAGGGTGACGTACGATAAAAACCGTAGGTTATTGTAAGGTAGATGTCATCAGGAACCCCCATTGTAACCCTAATTTGTTTCCCTCCTCGAGCAATCCATTTTTTTGGCATTTTGGCTCCCAGAGAGTCATAGGCTGGGGTTCTCTCTACAGATCTCTGGAAGTAATTTTTTTTTTAAATTAAGAATTGCTTGAGGAGAAAACGATTAGGGTTACAATGGGGGGTGCGGGTTCCTGATGACATCTACCTTAGCATTATATCTGGGTATTAATACAAGTAGACCAATTGCGTCCATGCACGAAATTAGAAAGATCAAGAACGACATCACGTTCGCCAGAGATCCAGATAGTACTTGGACGATGTAAATATTCCCTGTGTACTGATGGGACCCATATTAGTAGTTCACCTTTACTACCACATATCCATCCCTCGTCATTGACTGCTTCATGATCCGTAAAGCCAACATCATTTGTAGTATCTGTTTTCCCTATTGTAAGTTTGGACACTCGAATTGTCCGATCCAAAGAACCTGTGGCGATGCGCTGGCCATCCGGCGAGAACGCCACAGATGTGACCCAAGCGGTGTGTCCTGTGAAAGGCCCTGCCGCCATCTCTCCCGTCGTGATATCCCACACACAAAATGTTCGGTCTTTCGAGCCTGAGACGATGTGCTGGCCGTCTGGCGAGAATGCCACAGAACTGACCAAATCCGTGTGTCCCGTGAAAGGGCCTACCAATATCTCTCCCGTCATCGCATCCCACACATAAATTTTTCGATCATTTGAACCCGAGACGATGTGCTGACCGTCTGGTGAGAATGCCACAGAATTGACATCATCTGTGTGTCCAGTAAAAGGGCCTGCCGCTGTCTCTCCTGTCATGGCATCCCACACACGGATTGTTCGATCGAAAGAACCAGAGACGATGTGCTGGCCATCTGGCGAGAATGCCACAGAGCTGACTGAATCCGTGTGTCCAGTGAAAGGGCTTGCCGTTGTCTCTCCCGTCGTGGCATTCCACACACGAATTGTTTGATCGTCTGAACCCGAGACGATATGCTTGCCGTCTGGCGAGAATGCCACAGAGTTGACATCGCCTGTGTGTCCAGTAAAAGGTCCTGCCACTGTCTCTCCAGTCATGGAATCCCACACACGAATCGTTCGATCATCTGAACTTGAGACGATGTGCTGGCCATCTGGAGAGAATGCCAAAGATCTGACCCCATCCGTATGTCCGGTGAAAGGACCTGCCACTGTCTCTCCCGTCATGGCGTTCCACAAACGAATTGTTCGATCCTCAGAACCTGAGACAATGTGCTGGCCATCTGGTGAGAATGCCACAGAAAAGACCCAATTTGTGTGTCCAGTGAAAGGGCTTGCCTCTTTCTCTCTTGTCATGGCATTCCACACACGAATTGTTCGATCATTTGAACCCGAGACGATGTGCTGGCCATTTGGCGAAAATGCCACAGAATGGACCGAGTCTGTGTGTCCAGTGACTGGGCTAGCCGCTGTCTCTCCCATCATGACACTCCACACGCGAGCTGTTCCATCGACGGAACCTGAGACGATATGCTGGCCATCTGGCGAGAATGCCACAGAATAGACCGAATTCGTGTGTCCAGTGAAAGGGCCTGCCGCCATCTCTCCCGTCATGGTATGCCATACACGAATTGTTCCATCGTCTGAACCTGAGACAATGTGCTGGCCATCCGGCGAGAATGCCACAGAATTGACCCAATGTGTGTGTCCAGTGAAAGGCCCTGCCGCCATCTCTCCCGTCGTGACATCCCACAGACGAACTATTCCTTTCTCTGAACCAGAGACGATGTGCTGGCCGTTTGGCGAGAATGCCACAGAATTGACATAATCTGTGTGTCCGGTGAAAGGGCCTGCCGTTGTCTCTCCCGTCATGGCATTCCACACACGAATTGTTCTATCAAAAGAACCTGAGACGATGTGCTGGCTATCTGGCGAGAATGCCACAGATTTGACCACATCCGTGTGTCCAATGAAAGGGCCTGCGGCTGTTTCTCCCGTCGTGGCGTTCCACACACGAATTGTTCGATCATCTGAGCCCGAGGCGATATGTTGGCCATCTGGCGAGAATGCCACAGAGTTGACCGAATCTGTGTGGCCAGTGAAAGGGCGTGTCGCTATCTCTCCGGTCGTGGCATTCCAAACACGAATTGTTCCATCGTCTGAACCTGAGACAATGTGTTGGCCATCTGGCGAGAATACAACAGATTGGACGACGGCCCCAAAGTTTGAAATCGTCATCTCTGATGACGGCCAATGAGACAATCGTCCACGTTCGACATGTAGGGTTCGACGAAATGAGGTGGAATAATGCGTGGTGACAAGAGAACAACTCGGCGAAAATGGTAGGGCGGAAAGATAGATATGTGGGGCACTTTTTGCCATGGTCATCCCGAAATGCCGTACAAATACAGAGGCGTCATTGACAAATGACCTCAATTCCTCAAGCTCTCTCCGGATATCCTATTGTTAGCATGATTAGTTATTGACATTTCTCACCAGACCCGCAGTTGGACTCACACCGTGACTAGACGCCAACCATATATTCAGAGTCGCGAATGCTGATGGGGCGAGACGAATATTTCTGGTCAAGCTAAGGGCTTCCAGCCAAAACAGAAATTTCTTTTTGAAGAGAGTTTTAACGTTTCCAAATAGGTCCGCCTTGTAATCGGTTTGTTTCAAATGATCGCCCCAGAAACAACACGCGTACAAAAGAGCGGGTGGAATGTGTTGATTGACGCGGGTGTCGAGGGCTTCGACGTCATCGTTGGCGAGATACGATGTTTCGAGTTTGCAGATGTTAAATTTGAGGCCATCGACGGGATCGAGTAGTAGATTGAGACAGGAATCGGCCAATTGACTGTGGGCATCACGGACGTCGACATAAAAATCGCCGCTCTTGTCTTTATTTGTAAGGAAGTCACGGAATGATGTATGGAGAGGAACGATAGGAAGATTGTCGTCGGACGAATTGACATTACTTAACAATGAGCCGAGGCGGCTGAGTACTCCGGTAACGGCTGCATCACTGCGCTTGTTGTGAGAGGCGTGTTGCCGCAGAGTAGTGAGTGAGTGGATAGTGAGGGGTTCGATTGAAGTAATCAGTTGTCCTACAACAGAACGGAAGAGATCCTGTCCTCGTCGGCTTTTGAAGTACCCTCCCAGGACTTTACTGTATAACTCGTCCAACGGGCCTTCTCCACCAGGATTAGTACTGGGCTCCAGAAGATGTTTGATACATGTTTCTTGATCATAATCAAAGTCCTCGGGGGGATTTAGGACGAGTTGACTAGCGACGGCTGCCCACTGAAACAATCCCTCTGCCTTCTTCGCTAGCTTTTCGACGTAACCTCCGAACTTGTCTGCTGGAAGTTTTTCCAGAAGAAAGGTGAGAATGTCCTTGTCCTTCTCTGCAGCTAGCTCGGTATCATCCATGTATTTGATCTTGACTGGCGCTCTAGCAAGCGCCGATTCAATAGGTTGCTCTGGTCTCGAGGTGATGACCACGCGGAAGTTCGACGGAAGCCTATTGAGGTTTTCTGCGAGAAATGTGTGTAACCCAACTTTTCCAGTTGTGTCCCCACTCTCGTCGAGGGCATCGATTACGACAAGAATATGGCTGACGATGTGCAGGTCCTCAAGTGGTTTCAGGATGAGGTCTTCGAACAGGGTAAGATAGTCACGAGTGCGGACTCGAAGAGCTGCGTTATTCTTCACGACCTTTCCGAGCGCGACTTTAAACGAAGGATAGCGGTCGGCGAGATCGCGAGCAAGAGTAGTGAATAGGTGATGCGTCGTCAGTTCGGATTGTTCCTTCCGAATAAAGAATATTGATGACGTAAGGCAGTGCATTTTGTCGAACCGTCGTGCGATCTCATGCGCGATGGATGACTTTCCCGTCCCTGCTTGTCCGAAAAGAACGAGGGCGCGTTCCGAGTCGGGGTTGTTCGCCCAATTGATAATGAAGTCCAGGAATGCCACGCGTGTTCCCATAAGGCAGCCCTTGTCGGTACTAAACTGCGGGTTGGATGCGTATGGGATTTGACTGATACTTGTTTCGAGTTCTATGACAAGTATCAGATCGGTAACCCAGAAGTCATCAAGGACTACCTACCGACGTCTGAAACTTTAGTCGATAATTTTTCCAATTCGTCCAGAATTTGGGACACAGTATTTTGCGTAGAGATGATAGCCTGGTCCAAGAAGGCCCTTCGGCGTTCGACAAGGGCATCGGACAGGTCCTTTATTTTTTTATCGAGTCCACTGCCGCCTACATTCTTCAATGTCCGCTTCACTGCAAGTAGTATGTTGAAAAAGCTAATGAAGCAGATGAAGACAACGTACGTTGCGAGTCTTCTACATACGATTGGGTGAATTTACAACTGGCGCAAACATCCTCCAGCATGAGAGTAAGTATTTCGGCCTGTCTTGATCGCAACTTGATAGGTTTCAATGTGTCTTTATGATGCGCGAAATCTAGCGTGTCATGGATGGCATTGACCAAGGTCTGGACATTGTCGTCACGATGGTATTGTTCCAGGAGCGTCTACCATTCAGACGAACATTGCATGAGCACTTTTTCAGAAACGACGCAAATCAACGTACCTTGGGAATCACTGAGAGTAAGTTGTGCGCCATCTTTGCGAATGGGAAAGCCTGTGAGGGGAAGTCAGCCCAGTCGAGGACAACAAAAGGCCATTTTTTTAACGCGCACTTCCGCAATCGGACTCAACGTATCCATCACCCAGTTGATCTTCTCGACAGCACTTTCCCATTTAGTCGATCGGTTAATTGGGACAATCAGCTTCACGGCTTCATCGGCGCGATCGAGAGAGAAAAGAAAATCCTCAGGAGGCGATGACTCCTCTAGACTTTGTGGCATGGTAATGCCAGTTTCGACGGGTTGGTGATGCGACAAGGGTAAACAATGTTCGGGGGTGGGGAATTGAATGGGTCCCGGGATAGTAGCTTCTGCGGTCAAGGACTTGTCATCTTCGGTTGGTATACTTGATGAGCTTTTGTACGGGTTCGGAGGTGTAATGTTGACCACTATGTAAAGTGTGACCGGCTGCGTCGACCGGGCAGCTTCCCCTGCATTCTCGAGTACACATGGGATATCTGCACGCGAGATGGTCAATTGATTAAACGAAAAGGAGCTCTTAACCGAACAAACCACTTTGGGAGGCTAGGGGTATCGTCATCTGATGGGTGCCTACAAGGATGTCGGGATGTGTATGCCGCTTCGCATAAAGACGAAGAGTGAGATGTGAAGACGGTTGTACAAGGCTGAATGAAACGTTAACCCATAGAATTGGAGGGAAATATGGAAGACCTACAATGCATCCAGTTTCTGGTTCCACTTCGCCGTCTGTCCCTTGACCCGAACGTCTTTCGTCTTCGCTGTTGTCTCAGAACTAGAAATGGCAACAAAGAGGTTCCTTTTGAGGAGAGAATATTTCTTGATACTTGGGACATTAACAGCCCGATTGACTAAAGCAAAAGATTATAAGTTATCGAGGCATCACGGAATTAAGCTTTATTGATAAGCCACGTACCTGTCACTTCAACGCGTTGCTCGGATGGTCTAAGGGATTGTCTTCCGTGCGATTCGGCGATATGAGCGCTGTTCCAGGATAGTTCAGTCTTGACCAACATCACTCCACAAAAGAAGGGATTGACCCACCCTCGTTCTGCACTTTGCGAGGGACCTGGGCTGTATTAATGAAGGGATTAATGGGTCAGTATCAGAAGAGTCATTAGTCACAGACTATTTAGTACGCACGCATTCAGGAACATTTGGTTATACTCCACATCTCGTTGAAAGGCCATTCTACTAGCGATGCGAGAAAGTATAGTGGGAGTACTGGAGGAGAAATTTATGGGATAGAGAGACGGCTTGGGCGTCTGTAAGTGGGGTAAACACTAAACACACAGTGTGCAGGCCCAGTGTTCGGACTGCCTCGTTTTCGTATGCAGACTGACATAGACTCATTCCCAAATGTTGTTCCCAGACACCGTTTTCGGCATGTGATAGAAGAGCGCCAAGCATAGTCCAGAGTTGGAATTCGGCTTCTTGCTACAAACGACGGGTTGACCCGGGTCCAGATGCAGCTTACCCCTTTCGGGTGGTATATTCAGGGATACGCATTCGAGCACGCATCCATCTGATTGTCACACATACTGTGCTGTATATTTGGCACTTGAAATTTCCATATCGTGAATAGAGAAACTCACGAAGTCATGTCGCATACTATAGTACAAGAACAACCTCTACACGTCACTTAGATCCCTATGTACAATCTTGCAAGACCGATTTGATCTATACAACCATACTCGGTTCCTTAGCGAGGTAAAATATTGCAGGGCCTTACCACGAATGTGCCTGTTATCAGACAACTATTGTTTATCTTGGCTTGGGCTTCGTGGGCTTTGACGGCGGACCTCTAGCTCGGAATGGGGGCCTCCATCACCCTTAAGCCACCGATAAATCAACGTGAGAGAAGTTGTTATAACATACTGTTCAGGAGGAGGGTCGTTTACACTGGGTGGGAATGAGCACAGCCTTATTGGAAGCAGAAGGGAGTGACAACCAACGTACTACGGAAGTGACGGAACGGGTTGATTCGCTTGATTGGGCATCAAAGCCTCCGAAGGCAAAGATCTAGGACAAGGGTAAACACAGGAACACATAGGATACGCAAAATAGGGACTTCAGCGGATTCTGTGGTACATCGGAGGGCGGCGATGAGGACATGATGTAACTTAGGTGAAAGGAGACTTTGTTTGCCGCCTCGCCGCTCTTTGAGTTTTTATAACTCCGCCGGTCTGAGTTCTAGGGTCTGGTCACGAGACTATTGGCAGGCGTTCGCTTAGCGCTCAGCCTTCTCGGCGATCGCGGCTTTATCTAGTTGGCTCATGAGTGTTCTTCAGTCCTCTACAGTAGTCCTTAGTCCTGAGTCTGGAGACTTGGACAGAGGTGGGCGAGGCCAAGATGGTGGTTCTCCCGGAATGCCAGACTCCCGGAAGGCCAGACGACCGGCGACCAAGCCAGCGACTCGGACTCGAGCGACGTTCATGGCCCTTCAAATGGAAACGGTATTTTAGAATCACGACGTGTGGTAATATTAATGATGGTGAGTGGTGAGTCTCGTTTCCTCTAGCTCCCCCTCTTGGATGACGCTTTCACCCTTATAGCCACCTATCTTAGTTTCAGGCACCTGCAGTGATCGCACATCGCACAACTATGACCCATCGAAAAGTAGTCTTATTCTGGAAACGTGCCCAAATGCGTGATAACTTTGGGCAGGGAGGGCAGCCTTCTCTCAGTCATCCGACACCACCGATCCGTCCACACCTACTCTTCCCGCACGGCATCATCGCCCAACTCACCATGTTCGCGAACTACCGCGTCTCTCAGATGATCAGATCCTCTACCAAGGTCACGGTAAGTTATGCGATGCGACCGTGATGGGATAGGGACGCATTCCAGGATATTTCACCGAGAGTCGCGAGAATCAGAAAGGTCTTGCTTGATTCATTGAAGTACGAAGGAGGTTCCCACCTTAGCTTGTTTGTAACGATGCCGCATAACAAGGGCCAACTTGGACGCAGAAAAGATGGACTCGCACGTGTTTACGTGTGACATGTACTTAACCATCGCCTCGAAAAACAATGTGCAAGACAATGTGTGAGAAGTGTACCAATTTCTCGATTACTTGCACGATTATTGCCACGGTATAAATTTTGTTGTAGGCGGTAAACTGGCAACATGGGCGCATTCAACCTGCCTGTTACCGTACGGTATAGATGATCAGGCCGATTAGGTGCCAGTCGAACGTTTTTATATTAGGTCATCAATAACTCAAGAGGTAGTTTCCTTCTCACCTTCATACTGATGCATGCTCGACTCGTATGAACATATCGGTTTCCAGGCAAACAGCCTCGGTAAAGCAATCAGCATCGTGAACGAAATGGTGGGCGCCCCGCTTTCGTTGAGTATATGTCACCTGTCAACCCTAACGTCTACTCCACCCTTCCGATGAACTAATCCCTGACCCTGAGGATGGATTGGAGGGACGAGTCAACCCCGATTTCCGCGCCCGAACCCGTTCCCAGATTGAACCTAGGAGATATGGGGATCTCCAATTTGTTAGAGGCACCCAGTAATTCTTCACACGATGAGTGCTCAGTGCATCATAGCCCAAGCGGTGGTCAGGCAAGCCCGCCGTTGTTCACTTGTCCTTTGGACCTGCGGTCACGTCGGCGAGCGATTAAGCTGGGAAATTGAAACTTGAACCTTAATTCCTTCATGCGAAGGGTTAGGGCCGGTTGCCAGCAGGACGAACGGGCGGTTAAAACGTTCCTAGGATCACGCGATTACACAGTCACGAGCCAAAGGGTGGGTAAGAACACCTAAACGTCCTAGGGCTGCGTAATAGGGTCTTCCCCACATAACTTGATTGTAGCAGTGGGGGAAATCTAAAGCAATCTCCCCTCAGAGTCGTTCTCACCCTGCGATCTACACTGGATTGTCCATCGATAAGCACTTTGGTATGTCAAAAGGAAACCCAGTTATTGGTTACTGAAGTAACTACTAGGACAGTCTCGAGAACCCCTCTATCGTCCAGTGCCCTAGCTCATCACGCTACCGATCCGCCATCATTTCCTTGCTACCAAGTGGGCATCAGTCCTGACAAATTACAGTTTGGAAGGTTTGCAAATGGAAGAGAGTAGTAATGCACACCTCTTGACATGGGAGATGTCAAACCAGCCACGATGTACGCCTTCTACGCAACTCCGGCTTTCAAACAACCATTGACCGTATGACCCAGGTCAAGTGACTATCGACATCCTTCCCAACGACGTCCTGCTAGAAATATTCGACCTTTTTTTGGCCACCGTCTGGGGGAACCTGTGGCATCGGCTCGCTCACGTGTGTCGAAAATGGCGAAGAATCATTTTCAGTGCACCACGTCGCCTAAACCTCGAACTTATCTGTAAAGACGGGAAACCTGTGAGGAATGCACTATGTGTCTGGCCACCCTTGCCCATCAAAATATGTTACTTTGGCATCCAAAAATCGAACGGCTACCTGAAATCCAATTTCGGCGACGACGTGGATAACATCATTGCCGCACTCGAGCACAAGGATCGCGTATGTGAAGTCACTCTCTGCAATGCTCCAAGCTCGGAAATGGAAGAAATGTTGGCAGTAATGCAGGAGCCATTCCCAGTGCTGAAAGGCCTCAAGCTTAGCTCAAAATCTAGGTTTGGAGAGGCATCGGTGATCCGAGTCTTCGATTCCTTCCTGGGTGATTCTGCCCCAAGTCTGCAGACACTGTCCCTGGATCACACCCTACTTCCATCTCGGGGGTTACAGAAGCTACTTTTGTCAGCCTCTGGCCTTAACAGTCTTCACCTTACAAATATTCCTGATTCTGCGTACTTTTCACCCAACGAGATCGTCACTTGCCTCTCCGCATTGACCAGCCTCAAAGACCTTCAGATCACATTCAAATCCCCTCGGTCACGCCCAGTCCGAGAGAGCCGACATCCACCCCCTCTGACCCTCATTCTCCTCCCAGCTCTCACTAGTTTGACATTCCAAGGGGTCAGCGAATACTTGGAAGACCTTGTTGCCCAGATAGATACCCCACGACTCCACACCTTGTCTATAACCTTCTTCCATCAGCTCTTTTTCCACACACCACAACTCTCTCGGTTCATCAGCCGTGTACCATCCCTCAAGGGATACGATGAGGCGCATGTGACTCTTAACTATTGGAGCGCTCGGGTCACACTTCGCCCGCCGCTATCGAAAGGCTCCACCGGAGAGGAGATCAGATTGGGGATCTCGTGCAAACGTCCAGATCTGCAGCTTTTATCATTGGTACAATTCTGTACCTCGTCCTTCCCTCAAAGTTTACTTCCCGCAGTGAAACACCTCTACCTCGAGTATGAAGAAGAACTGTGGGAAACCGTTCGGGAGAACAACATTCCGAATAGTCAATGGCTACAACTTCTACAGCCATTTATCTCCGTGGAGAATTTTTACATTTGCGCTAAATTTACGCCACTTATCGCACCCGCTTTGGAAGAGCTCGTTGGAGAGAGAGTAACCGAAGCTCTACCCGCACTCGAGTGTCTTTTCTTGGATAGGCTTGGGGCATCTGGGCCGGTTAGGGATGCCATTGAGCCATTCATTGCGGCGCGACAGCTCTCCACCCACCCTGTAGTTGCTTCTTACTGGGACTGCGAGGACGACGACCAGTGGTAGGGCGATGATTTCTCGGCGCTCTATCCCATTCATGTATGGCGTCATGTTCCAGCCACCTCTCATCCATTCATTTCTTCGAACGACTTTCAGGTATCGATGTTTTGATGCACTGTATTTGAAAATTGACTGGTTTTTTATATATACAAAAATGTGTGTACTACTTAGCACGGTCGGGGCTCGGGGAATCAGAAAGACGCCTGCGAACTCTTGCGGAGGTTAGGTTGGAGTTGGAGAATTACCTCTCAGCGTGCTTCTGTTGGTCTCTCTCCTAGGCAACAAGGTTGTGTCGGACGAAAAACATTGGGTTTTCCGTGGTTACTGTCAGGAGGTATTGACTGGCACGTGACCGGAATGAAAGAGTACTGCATCAATGGGAATCAACATAATATAGACATACTGTACAGCACTGCTGCGCTGTCCTCTTGTGAACCCTCCCTGAGATGAACCATCGATCCGTACTCTGAAAACATGTTGATACAAGGCGATCACTCAGACTTTTGTTGTTCTTTTCGCCATAGGCTTCACGTTCGCGGGACTTGAAGTTTCGGAGGACGTGAGGAAAGCAGGGGATAAGCGGCATGGGCCGTTGGAGGTGTCGAAAGGGTTGGAGAGGCGGTCGACGGCATGGCATGCTTTATTGATGATCAGCTAGAGCATCGATTCCCACGAGCCAGCATGTGAGTATATGCGTACTCGAATACTGTAGCATTCTTTCGCACCGTAGGTTGAATACATGCATCAAACCAATGCGTGAGGGTAAGCTGAAATGACTTATCCTATCGCCTTTGACTCCTCGCCCCCATGCCACGGTGCAACTGTGCTCCTGGAGGTTTGTTAAGTGCCCGAGAGATAGCGCCGCAAGCATAAAGGATGGATATATTGAAAAGCGGTGTTGTCATTTGACTCGCATTGAGGGGCCGGATAGAAACACATACCTTTTCGGCGGCGGAACCTTCGAGGAGGTCGAAGAAGCACGAGGTGGCGATGATAGTAACGTTGTCAAGGAATGTGTTCGTCTTCGTCAACCATATGGCTATTGATACCAGTTAATCGAGAAATTGGCACGTCAGTGAAGAATTACGCACCACCTGATGCCGTGAGTGTCTTACCGAACGAGTTGACCTCGTCGACGACCAATTGTGCATTGCATTGCCCACGGGGAAAAGCGCGTTCATGATTTCA